>CAMRHE010001407.1:0-109745 GCA_947044405.1 Leptodactylus fallax | reverse complement strand
TAAAGCTGGGAGAGTCACTGGTGGAGAAGGACCTGGGTGTACCTGTAGCTCATAGATTAAATTACAGCATGCAATGTCAATCAGCTGCTTCTAAGGCCAGCAGGATATTTTCATATATTAGAAGGGGCATGGACTCACAGGACAGGGATGTAATATTACCACTATATAAATCATTGGTGCGGCCCCATCTGGAATATGCAGTTCTGTTCTGGGCACCAGTTCATAGAAAGGACGTCCTAGAGTTGGAAAAAGTTTAATGGAGGGCCACAAAATTGATAAGGGGCATGGAGGACCTCAGCTATAAGGAGAGATTAACCCCTTCCCGTCTGAGTTTTTCAATTTTTGTTTTTGACTCTCCACCTTCCAAACCCCATAACTTTGTTATTATTCTGTTCACAGGGCCATATGAGGGCTTAATGTTTGCAGGACAAATTGTTCTTCATGATGCTACCATTTATTACTCTGTACAATGTACTGGAAAGCTGGAAAAGAATTCAGAATGGGGTGCAATAGGAGACAGAGTGCATTTTTGCTTCGTTTTTACGGCATTGACTCTGCATCCAAAATGACATGTCACCTGTATTCTATGTTTCAGTACGATTCTGGAGATACCAAATTTATTTACATTTCAACTCCTTAACAAAAATCTAAAACTTTGCAAAAATTTTTTTTTAAAGTTGCCATATTCTGACATTTTTGGGAATGTCTATTCCCCTTACGTCCAACAGCAGCACAATATGAGGTATTTCTGCCCTGTGTGCTGATAGGACAGGCGGAACTTTTAATTAACATAATTAATTCCCCTATAAGAGGTAAAGAAGACCTCCCCCCCCCCCCATGTTTTTTTCTGTCTTGTGTGGTGGGACAGGTGGAGGGAGGTTTGTTTACCTCCCCAGGTTTTAAGCTACTTACATTTAGGTGGCTTCTTTTTTCTTACCTTCTTCTTTCTTCTTCTTCTTTCTTCTCATCTTCTCTCTGTGGGAAGATTTCAGAGGTCTCTTTACCTGAGGGGACTAGAATATTGTTTGGGTAGTGCTAGTGCGCGTTCCTTACCTTGCTTTTCCCCTCTCCAGTCTTTCTCCGATGGCCGGAAGCAATGTCTTCGGGCGGAACCTCTCTACCGCCATCTCTATTTCCGGACGGCGTCTATTCCCCACTACTCCCCGCATCACTTCCGGTTTCGGGTTCGCGGGGAGAGCGGGAAAAATGCCGGTTTTAAAATCCAAAAGTGGATTTTTCGGTATTTGTGAGATTTTAGGGGCTTGCGCCCTTTTGGGGGGGTGGTACCCTCTTTTCATTAAATAAATTCCTTCAGGATCCTTGTACCCCTTTCTTGACCCCACCCCCCTAGTTTCTCATCCTATTTATTTGGGAGAATAGATGCATTCTATGACTGGTCTATCTCTAGAGAAGTCTCCACAATTGGTATCTCTACCATTTTTGTGTTTTGCATTGGGATTTTTCAGAATTTTTAATTTCTATCAAGTTGCACGGTAGTTTTTTTTCGCTCTAAGCAAAAAAAAAAAAATAAATTTCGTCCTTCATTTTTTTAGTTTTTGTTCTTTAGATGTCTTCCTCTCCCTCTAACGGTGATGACGTACCCAGAAGAAAAAGCTCCGCCAAGCGTAGACATCTTGCTTGCAGGGATTGTGACACTCCCCTTCCAGACGGGTACAAGTATATCCGCTGCCGCCAGGGTCAAGGTCCTCCTGCTGATGAGCCTTCCTTGTGGGATGTCATTACCTGGGTAAAAGAATATGTTGAAGACTCTATGAGGAAGATCAAAGATTCTGTCTCCCAGGTTTCCACGTAGGGAGCAGCAATCTCACTCTGCTGGTCCCTCTGAAGAGGATTTTCAGATCTTGGACGAGACACAGACTTCTGATGAAGATCCTGAGGCGTTAGGTAGGCCTCTTTTTCTTTGGAAAAAGTGCAGAAATTGCTTAAGTCCATCCGGTCAGGCGATCGTGATGTTGACCCAGGGGAAGCCTCATGCTCCACCTATAGAGGGCCAAGGGCTTTCCAAGTGGATGCTGCTCTTAACAAAGCAATGATGGCAGAATGGAAACGTCCAGGAAAACGCTTTTTTCTATCCAGGAGATTTAGGACCCTCTTTCCAATTACAGAGGTTCAGCAGGACCGCTGGGACCCCCCGCCCAAGGTAGATATGGCCGTGGCTAAGTTATCCCGCCGTACGGTTGTACCGGCAGAAGATGGTTCTAATTTACAAGACCCCATGGATAGACGCACGGAGAGTACTGTCAGGAAAGTTTACTCAAAATAGAGAGCGATATTGACTCTGGTGTCTCCAGGGACAGTCTTTTGTCTTTCCTGAGTTCAATTTCCTTATCGGCAGATTACCTATCCGAAGCATCCGTTCATCAGCTGAAGATAGCAGCCAGATCTTTGGCTTTTTCTACGGCCGCCAGAAGGCCACTATGGCTTAAACCCTGGAGGGCAGACAACACCTCCAAATATGCTCCCTGTCCTTTGAGCCGGGTAAGCTTTTCGGTAAAGCTCTTGATGACATTATGGAGTGTCTAGCTGATAAAAAGGGGAAATGCCTTCCTCAGTCTTTCAGAGGCAGATCTAGGCCTTCAGGTCGGGGTAGAGGTTTTCAGCGTCAACCTCAATCCAGGCCTCAGTATCAGAGGCGTTCTGGTTATCAGGCCTGGGGATCTGGTCGCAGAATCCCTAAAAGGGAGCAAGGTAAAAAAACCTGATTTTTGACGCCACCAGTTCAGTTTTTCCTCCCTTGGTGGCTTTATTACCGGTCGGAGGTCGCCTCTCTCATTTTCTCCCCGCTTGGCAAGAACACATTCAGGATCCTTGGGTCCTTCAGGTGATACAACGGGGTTATGCCATAGATTTTTGTTCTATTCCTCAAGACAGTTTTGTAAGAACTCGTCTGCTTTCTGCTCCAAAACAGTTGGTGCTAGAAAGGCCATCTGGGAATATTTAGACAAGGGGGCCCTGGAGTTGGTTCCCCATTCAGAAGAAAGTTTGGGAGTCTACTCTCCGGTCTTCCTGGTATCCAAACCATCAGGGGACTGGAGAGTAATAAGGAGAGTAATAATAGATCTAAGGTTCCTAAACCATTTCATCCAGAGAAAACGGTTCCGTATGGAAACCTTAAAATCGGTGGTTGCCTTTCTTCAGCCCGGCGATGTCCTCGTCACCTTAGACTTGAATAATAATAATAATAATAATAGTCCTTTAATAGTCCCACAATGGGGAAATTCAGTGTGTTACAGCAGCAAAGATAAGCAGATACAAATACAATACAACATGTACAGGAATGTTCCAAGGTAAGAGGCATTACAATAATAGCAGACAGACAGATAGGACGTAGCAGAGGAGGAGGGAGGGGGGGGATTTAACAGGCAGAGAGATATTTCAGTTCTCTGTGTGTAATGATCTCTGCTTAGGTCGGTGTTGGTTGTACAGCCTGACCGCGGTGGGGAGGAAAGACTTCCGATAGCGCTCCTTCTCACACCTAGGGTGGAGCAGTCGGTCACTGACAGTACTGCTCAGCGCGATCACAGTCTCATGCATGGGATGGGACTTCTTCTTCTGCATGGAGCTCACCATGGACAGTATCCTTCTGTCACCCACCACCTGCACTGGGTCCAGTGGGCTCCCCAGGACAGAGCTGGCCTTTCTAATCAGCTTGTCAAGTTTATTTCTGTCCCTGGTTGATATACTGCTCCCCCAGCAGGCCATTCCAAAGAAGATGGCTGATGCCACTACCGAGTTGAAGAAAGTTCTAAGAAGTGCCCCCCGGATTCCAAAGGCTCTCAGTTTCCTAAGCAGGTAGAGCCTGCTGTGGCCCTTCCTATACAGGGCCTCCATATGATCTGCCCAGTCCAGCTTATTATTAAGGAGCAAACCCAGGTACTTATAGGTGTTCACAATCTCGATGCCTGTCCCCAGGATGTCCACTGGTTTAGGAGGGCTTCTGCCTTTGCGGAAGTCCACCACCATCTCCTTGGTCTTCCCCGCGTTAATCTTCAGGTGGTTCCGGTGGCACCAGTCCACAAAATCCTGGTTCAGTTCTCTGTACTCCCTGTCATCATCATCTGTGATGAGACCCACTATTGCAGAGTCGTCAGAATACTTCTGTAGGTAGCAGCTGGATGAGTTGCACCTAAAATCTGCAGTGTACAGTGTGAAGAGGAAAGGGGCGAGAACCGTACCCTGAGGTGCCCCCGTATTACAGATCACGGTACCTGACACACAGTCTCGGGCTCTCACGTATTGAGGTCGATTTGTGAGGTAGTCTAGGATCCAGTTGGAGAGGTGGTGGTCCACTCCAGCAAGGCCCAGCTTGTCCCTCAATAACCTGGGCTGTATGGTGTTAAAAGCACTGGAGAAGTCAAAGAACATTATTCTCACTGTGTTCCCTGGTTTCTCCAGGTGAGACAGAGCCCTGTGCAGAAGATGGATGATGGCATCATCTACCCCAATGCCCGGCCGATAAGCAAACTGGAGGGGGTCCATAGCGGGGCTCACTAGAGGGCGGAGATGTGTGAGAACCAATCTTGCCAAGATCTTCATCAGGTGGGATGTCAGTGCTACAGGTCTGTAGTCGTTGAGGTCCATAGGGTGGGGTTTCTTTGGAACTGGTACCACACAAGAAGATTTCCATAATTCAGGGACTATTTCCTGCCTCAGGCTCATATTATACATATATGTAATTATACCACACAGCTGGTCCCCGCAAGTCTTAATTAGCCTTGCACTGATGTCATCTGGCCCTGTGGCTTTCCTCGCCTTGATCTTTTTCATCTCCTTCCTCACCTGGGCCCGTGTGAAGGTCAGGCTGTGGCCAGATAAAGACGGATTTCTGGATTTACTGGTCTGTTGGGAAGTAGCCACATGGGGTGAATGAGGTGAAGTCATTGTGGTGGGGGAAGCTGAAGGACATACTGGGGTGGGAGGAGCTGGTGTGTGATCAAATCTGTTGAAGAATAGGTTTAGTTCATTAAGCCAATTAACATCTGCCGCAATCTGGCAGACAGACTGTTTATGACCCGAAATGACTTAAGCCCCTCCCAGACCTCCCTTATGTCTTTTCTTTCCATTTGCTTTTCCATTTTTTCTTTATAACTGGCTTTTCCCTGCCTGATTTGATGCCTCAGCTCCTTTTGTACTTCCCCCAACCCCTCCTTATCTCTTGTCCTGAATGCCATCTTTTTCTCCTTAAGTAGTGTTTTTATATCAGAGTTAATCCATGGTTTGTTATTGGAGAAGCACCTCACCACTTTTGTGGGTACTGTGTTGTCCACACAAAAATTAATGTAGTCCGTTATGCAGTGTGTGAGTCCTTCTATATCTTCTCCATAAGAATCCTGCAGCACTTCCCATGCGGTTGTGTCAAAACAATCCCTCAGAGCCTCATCACTCTCCTCGGACCATATCCTCACTGTGCGGGTGACAGCTGGTTCTCTACGTACAAGTGGCTTGTACACAGGTCGGAGATGTACTAGGTTGTGATCCGATCTTCCCAAGGGCAGTAGGGCTGATGAGCTATATGCCTCCCTCACGTTGGCAAAGAACAAGTCCAGTGTTTTGTTGTCTCTTGTGTGGCAGGTTACATACTGTGTGAAACTGGGCAGTGTGGATGATGGAGAGGCATGGTTGAAATCACCCGACAGAAGAAAGAGGGCCTGGGGATGTTTTAACTGTAACTGGCTCAGCGTGGCTTGTAGGACCTCGCAGGCAGTGTCAGCTTTCGCAGAGGGGGGACATATGCAGCTATCACGATGACATGTGATAGTTCCCTTGGTAGGTAGAAAGGTCTCATGCTCACAGCTAATAGTTCAATGTCCTTACAGCAAGTTTGCTCCTTAATCACAATGTGCCTAGGATTACACCATCTATTATTCACAAACATTGCCAGCCCTCCTACTTTCCTCTTACCGCTCTCCCTTGTCCTGTCTGCCTGAAGGAGTTTAAAACCATCCAAGGAGACCAGAGGGTCAGGAGTAACTTCAGTGAGCCAAGTCTCTGTAAGTAGCATCATGCTGCACGCCCGAAACTCCTGATGATGCCTGGTGAGCACTGTTAGTTCATCCATCTTGTTTGCAAGAGATCTCACATTGCCCATGATGATGGAGGGAACAGCTGGTCGGTAACGCCTCTTTTTAGTCCTCTGAAGAGTACCAGCTCTGCATCCCCTCACCCGCTTTTTCTTTCTCCAAATCTCACGGGGGATGTGTGACCAGATGGTATGCCGTCCTGCTGTGTCTCTGAGCTGCAGAATTTCCTCTCTTGTATAGACAAAGGAATTGTCTGCATACACAAAAGATCCCATTTTCAAGCAGAACAAAAAGACAGATAAAAAACAAAAAAAAAAGTATCACAAGGGTCCAAGTCTTTGTGTGTGTTTCTTCATAGTGCAGAGTCCTTAAGTAGAGAGGTACAAAACGAGTCATAGAAAGAAAAATAAGAGAGTCTCAGAGCTGCTGTATCTGGCAGCCACTCCAGCGGCGCCATCTTGGGAAAAAAAAAAAAAGGACGCATATCTACACATCCCCATCTATCATCCTCACAGAAGATACCTAAGGATCGCAGTAACGGTTGCCGGCCGGACTCAACATCTTCAGTTCACAGCATTACCCTTTGGCATCTCCTCGGCTCCTCACACCTTTACCAAGGTGGTAGCCCCTGTAGTGGCGGCTCTCAGGCTCCAGGGGTTGTTTATCGTGCCATACCTGGACGACTGGCTGATAAAAGCCAGAACAGAAGATATTCTTCTCCATCATCTCCAGTTAGCCGTGATGTTTCTCCAGCCGTTAGGCTGGATTATAAACTGGGAAAAATCGTAGGTCAAGCCTTCCACACGGAAAAAATTCCTAGGCTTTATCCTCGACTCCGAACAGATGAAAATATCATTACCACTCATCAGAAAGGAGAGGATCATCAGGGCAACACATTATCTATATCTGACCAGGCAAGTTTCCATCAGAATGGCGATGAAGGTTTTGGGTCTCATGTCAGCATCTGCAGATGCAGTCCCTTGGGCCCTATAGCATATGCGTCCCCTCCAGAAGGAGAGTCTGGAAGTTTGGAACCACAGCCCGCTGGGATGGACAAGAATTTGCAACTCCCTACAAAACCCGTCTTTCCCTCAGATGGTGGATCCATCTCAAAGACGGGATGTCCATGGTCCAAACTGCTGGACCCTGTTGACCACCGATGCATCCCTCTCCGATTGCGGGCGCATCTAGAAGAGATTCCCGTAAGGAGAACATGGAATTGGATAGAGAAGCCATGTCATCCAATTGGCGAGAACTCAGAGCTGTTCGCCTGGCGCTCCTCCATTTCTCTCCCCTTCTCCGAGGGAAAGCAGTAAAGGTTCGATCAGACAACATGACAACAGTTCTCCATCTGAACAAACGGGCGGCACCAGATCTTTATCCCTACTAAGGGAAACAAACTTCATCTTTTCCTGGGCAGAAAGAATTTAGCCCATCTGTGATATTAGGTGCGGTATGGTCTTATGATATCAATATTGGTCTATAATACTGCCCATACTGCAAATGGAATGTGGTCAAACCACTATTGTCCTCTCCCTGAAGCAATCAGCCATTTGGTCAAAAGCCTTCATCTGCATAAGACTGCAACCCTCATTAACCCAGCGGGGGTTCATTTAGACAGGATGCTTTATGCAAACGATCCGCATATCACTGAGAGACTCAGTGGCGCCGTTGCTAGTTCTAAGGAATTATGGTTTTATGACAATATCTGGCCTGGGGAACATCTTATTGTCGATCCGATAAATTCCCCAGATGCGTCAGGTCAAGGCGCACGCTCAGAATATACACATGTCACCGTTCAAAGTCCAGGAAAGGTGCAGGCACTGATCTCCTTATCCAAAGGGAGCTGGAGTGTCAAACTTGGAGTCTATGTATTGGGGATCTCGCCAGGAACCCCATTATACTACCAGCCAGACTCTATAAACATCATGCATAGACTTATACTGAAAAGTTATTCTGAGAGATGTAGAGAGGGGGCGGGGCTTCTCCCCCTGGTGACCTCACTCAGGGAGCAGACCAGGGGAGACAAAAGGGCTCCGCCCAGCCTGAACCACTCTCTGTTGTCTGGTGAATTTGGAGATGCACGCTTCTTGGAGGCAAGCTGTGGGGGAAGCCATGTGACCAACATGTGGCTGCCATGCGGCCTAGGGAGCCAAACTGGAGGCCATTTTGTGACTCTAAAAGAGATGTCCCTGCATGTAAGCAACACATACTTTACCCAAGACTGTTCTCTGAGCCTACCACATGGGCTCAGAGAAATGGACTAACTGCTTGTTCCAGAGGTCTTCAGCCATTTTACTCTGCTAAAGATGATCTGCTACTGGACGTCCACAAGATAAGTGCCCTGGCAACATTGGAAGTCAGAGATACCTGCACAAGCAGGTGTTGGTAATATATATTCTTTTCTTTCTATTATCCCCATTTTTATTTTATGTACCGTGTTATGCTATTTTCACTTGTATCTGCTTGTTAACCGCTGCATGTATTCTATGTATGTGTTGAGTGTCTAGTACCGACCCATTTAGGGGTTAATAAATATATAAAATTTAGAAGGCCCGTTTTGCGTATTATCCTCTGTTTACCCGCCTCACTCACGGAAAGTGGGTGTGAGGTAATCGAAGCGATCCTAGGTAGGCCAGGGGCGGTCCCTGGTAAACTCGGATCCTTCACACCATCTCTCCTCAGTTCATATCCGAGGATCCCTGAACATATTAGCGGACCAGTTGAGTTGGGGCCTAACAGTGTCAGGCGAGTGGTCCCTCAATCAGGAGATTTTTCATCAGATCACCCTGAGGTGGGGTCTCCTGGAAGTAGACCTCATGGCCACCAGACTCAATGCCAAGGTAGAGAAGTTCTGTTCTCTATATCAGAAGGACAATCCCTTGGCAGTGGATGCCCTGTCCATCTCGTGGAGGTTCAGGCAGGCATACATCTTCCCTCCACTTTCCATGATACCGAGGGTATTGATGAAAGTAAGACAGGACTAAGCCACGGTAACTGCCATCATAACGTTTGGCCAAAAAGAGCTTGATTTCCCAACTCATTCAGATGAGTCGAGGGACTTATTGGAGACTTCCCCCTAATCCAGAACCTGGTAGTTCAAGGAAGTCGGTTATGCCAGGATCTGAGAAGATTCAACTTCACAGCCTGGAAGTTTACCAGTCCTTATACCAACCAAGAGGACTGTCTGAAGCCGTCCTGAAGACTTTGTCCTGTTCCAGAGCCCTTTCCACGACTAGAAGTTACCAGAGGATAAGTAACATCTTCAGAGCTTGGTGCTCCAATAAAGAAGTTGATAGTTCAGATCCTCTGAGGCTCTGCTAGAATTTCTTCAAGACGGTCTGGATAAGGGTCTTACTCCCGCCACATTAAAAGTCCATGTGGCTGCCCTTTCTGCCTGTTTGGGCAAACGTCTTTCTCAGGATCCTTTGATTTCTAGGTTACTGAAGTGTGCGGTAAGGTTAAATCCCTCTGTGTATGCTCCCATTCCTCAATGGGACCTCTCCACAGTTCTTTCAGGCCTATGTGGACCTCCCTTTGAACCACTCGAGGAGGTGGAGTTAAAATTTTTGACTTATAAGGTCACTTATTACTTGCCATTACCTCTGCCAAAAGAGTGGGTGAGTTACAAGCTCTATCTGCTATAGAGCCTTACATTTCTTTTTTTCCCTGAGTCCAGTTGAAATTTCTTCCTGGATTTATTCTAAAAGTACCTTCTCGTTCTAACATAAATCAGATAATATCCTTGCCAACCTTCTTTCCTTCCCCCTCTACTGAGGAGGAGAAGAAACTTCACTCTTTGGATCTCGTAAGATGCCTTCGGATCTATCTCCAGTGTACAGATCCCTTTAGAAAGTCCCACAACCTTCTAATAAATTACTTAGGTAGAAGCAGGGATTTGAAAGCATCAAAACCCTCCTTGGCTAAATGGATAAAGGAGGCAATAAAGGTGTCCTTTTCCTCCCAGGGGTTATCTCCTCCTAATTTTATAAAAGCTCACTCGACTAGAGCCATCTCTGCCTCTTGGGCAGAGAATCTTTCTGTTCCGTTGGATCAAATTTGCGCTGCTGCATCCTGGGGCTCTCAATTGACATTTGTGAAGCACTATAGATTAGACATGCGTTGGTCAGAGGCTACTGACTTTGGCCATTCTGTATTGAGTACCTTATGCCAAGAAGGCCCTCCCTAGGGGTCTTCTTGCTACATTCCCATATTGTGCTGCTGTTGGACGTAAGGGGAATCGTTGATTATGTAGATAATCTGTTTTCCCTTAGTCCGAACAGCAGCACAAGCTTTCCCTCCCTGGAATAGTACTGTGATTTCTTGTATGTTTTTTGTTCTTTATAACTAACACGGGGGGTGGGGAAGGCCTTCTTTACCTCTTATATGGGAATTAATTATGTTAATTAAAAGTTCCACCTGTCCTATCAGCACACAGGGGCAGAAACACCCCATATTGTGCTGCTGTTCGGACTAAGGGAAAACAGATAATCTACATAATCAATGATTGCTTTGATCACTTTTTATTAACATTTTTATGGGAGGCAAAACAGAAAAAAAAAGTCAGTTCTGCACTTTTGAAGTTTTTTCCAGCTACAGCGTTCACCGTACAGGAAAAATATTTTTATAAGTTTGTAGACTGAGAATTTTCAGACACAGGGATACCTAATGTGTATGTGTTTCACAGTAATTTTGTACTTTTATATGTATTCTAGGGAAAGGGGGGGTGATTTGAAATTTTAATTATTTTTGTTTTTTTCATATTTTTTTCACTTTTTTTTTAAAAAAAATTTTCATTGCACTTATTAGACCCCCTAGGGGTCTTGAACCCCAGGGAGTCTGATCCCTAATGTAATGCAAAATTCCAGCATTTGTATGACAGGCTGCATAAAGCACCCTGCCATACAACTGAATGGGACACAAGCCTGGGATCCTTCAATAGACTCCCAGCTGGCCCCAGATCTTGCTCCAGGTGCCGGCAAACCTCGGCAAAATGGCGGGGCCCAGGCGCCGCTGGCAAAAAGGCACATCGGTCAGCTTTGGTGCCGTGGTGGTTAATGCCTGCAATCAATATAATACAGCAGAGACCCGGTGGCTATGGCAGACGCTCAACTCCTGAGCGACCTCCATATTTAAATACCCGACATCCGCCATGTTATTACGGCGGAAGGGGTTAAAGGAGTTAAATCTGTTTAGTCTGGAGAAGAGGCATTTAAAGAGGACCTTTCACGTTCTCATAGATATGTGTTTTTATATACTTCTAGAAAGTCAACAGTGCACTGAATTCAGCGTACTGTTGGCTTTCCTGTTATATGCCCCGTTGCCGGAGATATGGTGCTATTAGTTTCAGCACCGATATCTTCTCACTGTCAGGATGGAGGGTCTTACAGCTCAGCGTCCTTGCTGGGCTGTAAGGAATGCCCCCTCCCCTGACAGGGTTCCTCCCAGTGGTGACGCTAGGCTGTAAGGCCCACTCTTCTGACAGTGGAGAGATATTGGTGCCAAAATTAACTGCACTGATATCTCCAGCACTGGGGCGTATACCCGGAAAGCCGACAGTGCACTGAATTCAGCACACTGTTGGCTTTCTAGCAGTATATAGTACGCACATCTTTGAAGGCATGAAAGGTCCTCTTTAAGGGGAGACATGATAAACCTGTATAAATATATAAATAGCCCATTCAAGAAATATGGGGAATCCCCTCAAAAGACAAGGGGGTACGCCTTCTGTCTGGAGATAAAAAGGTTTAATATACAGATCTGGCAAGGCTTCTTCCCTGTAAGGACTGTGGATCTGTGGAATAGCCTTCCCCAGGAGCTGGTCACAGCAGCAACAACTGACAGCCTCAAAAAAGGCTTAGATGTCTTTTTACAGCAAAATACAGTAGTATTGATGCTTATGGAAATGTATAGAATACTTAGTTCCTTTAGTCATGCCCTTTCTCATTCCCTGGTTGAACCTGATGGATATATGTCTTTTATCAACAGTACTTACTATGTTACTATGTTACATGGGACATGGTAACATCTACTACATATCTGTACTCAGAGTTATTATGATATTATCTGTAGTGTTATATCTGTACTGTGCATTATCTGTGTTGTTATATAGGACTGCAGGTAACATTAAAGGGGTTATCCAGTTTCTAACATTGATGGCCTATCCTTAGGATATACCCTCAATATTAGATCTGCGGGGGTCCCGGGTGTCGGTACAGACTGTAATGGCAAGTGTTGGTATTGCAGGCCTGCCCAATAGACTTGAATGGAGCAGATCTAATATTGATGGCTTATCCCATTGACTGCACCACCAGTAACTTGGCTAGGTGCTTGTCAAAGTTGCAGACCAGCCAGATGACTGGGCTCAGATTGCTGTTTAGTGGACACACATTCCTTTATTGATGATAAATGAGGTTGGCTCGGAGAAGGAGGAGAAGCATACGGAATTGATAATGACGATGATCATGTGCTAGGTGTGGATGTGGCCTGCCTACAAAGATGATCATGGGGAGAAGGTCACTTCATGGTCTTGTTCACTTGGTGCCACTGCCAATTACATTTTGCCAAATGAGCTGGTGACACCATTTCATGTGAGTTCATAGAGACCTAGTTCCTACACATGTGCATGCAGGCCCATGGCTAATTATCTGCTTGCAGATCTTGCACCTTGACATTCTGTCATTTGGTAATATACAAAAAAAAAGTCATATGGGAGATGACTGCACGTAACTCCTGCCACCAAAACCAGCAGCAATGGAAATGTGTCTGCCAGTGCCACTACCACCTGAGCCTATCTTAGACCTACCCCAGGGTCTTTTGGATGTTGGGGCTACACATTAGGTGGAATTCTTACTATTGGAGCTGCCACCACCCTCTTCCTCTGATGTCACCTTGACCAAGTAGCCAGGTCTTATCTGTAATAGAATATTCAGATTCAGTAATGTCATCATCTTCCCCACTTTTTTATGACTCATAACGGCAATAGCATACCCCCTGCCACTACTACCTCCACCAACACTCCTGTTTTGCATCTCTACCTCCTCTACATCCAAAATCAGTGGCTGTTCTTATCCAACTCATGAAGAAGAGGAAGCTTTGGGCGATGAGGAATCTATCTCTCAGGAGATGCCACATGACTAGTGGAGAATGGGATCTATCTCAGTGAAGAATACATGGTTGACAGTACACAAAGACTCCGTAGTAATGGTAAATTATGTGCTGCAACAGCTCATTTCCTTATTACTTTTCAAATGGCAGGCACATTGATGATGTGCCACAAATTTTTCTTGAAATTCTGTAAATTGTCACTCTGCCAACACAATATTGAAATGGCATTTATTCCCATTCAGGGATAACCAGTGGGATAACCCAGGTTCTTTTCTGCCTCACAACTGCTGTTGTCATGTCATTAAAATCCTTTCCATTTCAGAAGATATTCTAGCTTTTTCAGCTGGCAGGCCAGGCATGCTGATAGTATGCTCCAAATTTTTCTTGAAATCCTGTAAATTGGCTCTCCGCAAATACAACGTTGATGTGGCATGTGCTCCCATACAGGGATAATCGGCAGGATAAACCAATGCATTCTAGCTTTTCAACTGCAGGCCAGGCACTCTAATAGTTCGTCACAAATTTCTTTTCACATTCTGTAACTGTCACACATTGTTTAACCACACACTGGCAACGCAGTGTATGGTTAAACATGGAGTTTATATCCACTGCTTACCATGTTTTTCCATAGACATACATGTCACTTTTACTTTGACATAACTTGGGCTGTGTTTGCCTTAGAAAGCTAGAAATTGGATAGATAAGTTCCTCGGAGACCTGACAGTGTTATACACTGTGCTTTAAGCCAATTTCAGCTGTTCGTACTGAACTTGTTCAACCCAAAACAAATCTTTTTCCCGAAACAAAACAAATCTTGAGAGGTTCACCCATCTCTAGTATTAATATTTATTCAGTGTGATCGCCACTTGGGATCAGGAGGAACATTTCATTCAAATCATTCCAGATACCTAGGGAGTGGTAGTGTTTTAGTATCTGTAATCAGACCCTTTTATCACCCTTCCCTCCTATCAATACACAGACTTAGTACCATAGGGGCCACTGTGAGACATTATACTATGTGAAGGGACCACTTTGGGATATTATACTGTGTGTAGATGATACTATGAGATATTATACTGTGTAGGGGGGCCACTATGGGACATTATACTGTGTGGAGGGGCCACTATGGGACATTATACCTTGTGAAGGGGCCACCATGGGATATTATACTGTGTGATGGGGTCACTATGGGACATTATACCCTGTAAATGTGCCACTATGGGACATTATACTGTGTGGAGGGGCTGCTATGGGATATTAAACTGTGTGGAGGGACCACTTTGGGACATAAAACTGTGTGGAGGGGCCACTGTGGGACATTATACTGTGTGGAAGGGCCACTATAGGACATTATACTGTGTAAAGGGGCCACTTTTGGAAATTATACTTTGTAGAGGGACATTATACTATCTTGGGGGGGGGGGGTCACTGTGGGACATTGTACTGTGTGGAGGGGCCGCTACAGGACATATTAGTGTGTGTAAATGGGGCGTTATACCGTGTGGGGGCCAGGAAAGAGGACACTATGCCATGTGGGGGTGGGGGGCTGAAGTCAAAAGTTTGCTATGGGGCCCAGTCTTTGCTAGTTATGCCCCTGGATAGATAGTTATAACATAGATAGATAGATAGATATCAGGTAAATAGAAGAAAAAAATTGCAGCACTCCAAAAATTTGTAGAAAAGGGTTATTCTTTATTGACCTCAGGTGCTGCCTAGGTGATAGATAGATCGATAGATAGATTTGACATATGCAGGTAGATATCAGATAACCTGATATGAGATAGATAGCAAGCATTGGGCTGGTGAATTGTTAGAAAAAGAGCAGCATGTCAGGGGAAACAACCACAGCCTGCCCATATTCTAAGCTTTGTTCCAGGAAGTACACATGAGCTATGGAGACACCAAATATTGTGAAAGCCTTGGTGTTATGTTTTGTTTATTTTATTATTGAAAAGGGAAGGTTTATATAGTACAGATGACTTCTAGTGGTTTTTACATGTGACATTGCTTCATCTGTAGCACACAAACTAGTATGTGTAAATCCATCTACTGAAAATGGTGCTTTCTTTACCTCAATGGGTAGGTGTTTGATAAATTAATATAAACTATATTTAGTGATTCTTCAAATCTTCTGTGATTGAATGTGACAAATGCTAAACAAAGAAACCATGGTTAACATGTCTTCTAAAGCACTCTAGATTCTCTAGTTTGTAAATAGTTTTTCAATACCAGTAAATCCAGTTTCCTATGATACAAAAATCACAATGTCTGGGTTTGAGTTAGTGCCAAAGGAAACATTGCTGCTGTGCTAGGTTCTTGAATGTATCTAATCTCAAATATAGCCTTCTAGACTGATAACACTGTATAGCCATATGGTCATATTTATTTACTTATTTCTCTTATGCTAGGTTCACACTTGTGTCTGGTATCTGTCCGCTTGAAAACCTTTTTAAAGAAAACAAACAAAAAAACAAAAAACAAACAGCTTTTGTACAAAAAGGATTCCAAAAGGTTACACAGCGGATAACCAAATCCATCTTTTTAGACGGATTAGTCAATAGGTGTCCATTCAAAAAAACTGACCGTTTCTGGCATAAGAAAACAAAGGAAAAGATCATGGCATGTAATAAGACGCTCAACCCAGAATGTATCAAAAACATATACAAATCTTTATTGGGTATAATAAATTAAAAAGAATTAAAAAATAGACCTATACAGTGAAGTCAAGGAAAGAGTAGGCATAGTAGATAATAATGGATATAATCTCTACTAAGGACAATGAGTATGTTGTATATAAAGTATGTGCTATACAATACTAGCCCTATTGTTCTAACCCCAAATTCTAATTGTGCAAGTATCACTTGAAAATATAAGAGAAAGAAACCATATAACAAGTTAATAATACTTATACAATATGTCAGCTTCCAAAATTATCTGCAAATACATCCACAGCAGTTCTAAATATTCACTGTTCCCTTGTGCACCTCTTGCTTGACTTTATTTTACTTACTGCACCTTGTATCACTGTTATTTACATGCAGTGAATCTATGGACAAACTACATTTCCCCATGACTCATCTGCCTGCTCTCACTCTGTGAACCCCACCCTTCACCACTTTCCCCTGTGTGCAAATTCCCTGCTTGCTACAGGGTCTGTTTTGTGTCACAATGTTTGTCTTGTGTCTCACTACTTCAGTCCCTGCAGCATCACTATCCTCCACATATCTGAAAAAATAGGAATGAACACAACAGCACATAATAACATTGTCACTTCCCAACATATAATGCCCAGAGCGTTTTAAGCAACATATAAATGCATTTGTAGCTCCTTCAAGTAACTGTACAATAAGTGTGTAAATATAATGACTATACAGTGGGTACGGAAAGTATTCAGACTCCTTTAAATTTTTCAGTCTTTGTTTCATTGCAGCCATTTGCTAAAAGCAAAAAAGTTCATTTTATTTCTCATTAATGTACACTCAGCACCCCATCTTGACAGAAAAAAAAATCAAAAATGTAGATATTTTTGCAAATTTATTAAAAAAGAAAAACTGAAATATCACATGGTCATAAGTATTCAGACCACATAGTATTCATATTTAAATCACATGCTGTCCACATGCTGTGGATATTAATAGTGCTCATTTATAACATTACCCCACCCTCTCCTTGTTCATACTTAATTAATTTTATACATTCCTGCATGGTCCATCCAGCTTAACTCTGGTCACAACCTTGTCCCCTCTGCATGTCTGACTGGGTTGGACACAGACATCTAGCGATAAAACAATAAAATCTTTTTTAGTTGGATATCTATTTTTGGGCTGCAGGAAAAAAAAAGGTCTTAATGGTAGGAAGAATCACCACACCTCTGACATTACTTGTATACACACATACCGATGTAGTATACTGATAACACATGCCTAAACAATACATTCACTAAGAATATATGTGTATATATATATATATATATTTCAGTAATAATACATACGCAAATAGGCTCCTTTCATCACAAAATGTTACTAGGAAGAAATCACTTCTAGCAAAACTGAAAATAAAATCTGTTGCACATCCTTTAAAGGGGTTTTCTGACCAACAGATAAAATTAAGGGAATGGCAGGCAAGGGGGTAAAATAATAAAAAGAAAGCATACATTCCTGTCCTGGGCCCCGTCATCCCAGCTGCAGCTTCCCAGTCCATGGCACCAGTCTTCTGTTCCAATGCTACAGCAATAATAAGCATTGGCTCCCGTGTGCAGCCAATCACTGGTCTCAGCATTCACATGCAGGTGATAGGGTATGTCATCTCTGCAGAGGTTTTAGTACTCATTCCTCTGTAGTGATGTCATATCCAACCATCCTGTGAGGCCAGACACTATTGGCTGACATTGGAGTGTCGGAACAGAACATCAGAGCCATAGACCACGAAGCTGTCGCTGGGATTGCAGGGACTAGGACAGGTAAGTATACTTTCATTCCCTGCCATTCCCTAAATTATGTCTGGGGGCTAGGAAACCCCTTTAACTGGTTGACGACCACCGGCCGTAAATTTACGGCCAGCGGTCCTGGTCTCTGAAGTCCGGCCAATAGTAAATTCACGGCCGGCACTTCAGAGACCCTGTGACCGGGATCGGGAGAGGGTGTTAGCTGTAACTGACAGCTAACACCCTGCTCCATAACCCCCGGTCGGAATTTAGTTCCGATTGGAGGTTTTAACCACTTGGATGCCGCGGTCAAACATGACCACGGCATCCAAGGGGTTCCGCCATGTTACCGCCCCCACCAGCAACCCCCGTGGCGAGATCGTGGGTTGCTGATGTCTATTTTCTGTAGCCCGGGGTCTGGCCAGTGACCCCAGGCTACCTGAAGCCCCCATTAACTGGCTGATCCTTCCGGGATGTGAAGAAGTCAGCCGATGCGTCTGCATCGGCTGACATTCTTGTATAGACTGCAATACAAGAGTATGCTCGTGTATTGCAGTCTATAATAGTGAGCCAGGATCAGAGCATCGCTGGCTCAGGTGTCCTTATAGGACAAGTTAAAAATGTAAAAAAAAGTTTAAAAAAAAAAAAAAAAAAAAAATTATAATAAAGTTATAAAGCCCCCAAAAATCCCTTTTCCTATAGACTGTAAAATGAATTATATATATATAAAAAAAAAAATTAATAAAAACAACACATATTTGGTATCGCCACGTCCGTAACAACCTGTACAATAAAGCTGAAACAATATTTAACATACACGGTGAACGTCGAAAAAAAAAAAAAACGGAAAAAAAACGCTGGAAGTAATAATTTTTGACTATCTCGCTTAAAAAATAAAATACTATAAAAAGTGATCAAAAACTCATATGTACCTCAAAACAATACCAATAAAAAGCACATGTCCTCCCGCAAAAAATAAGCCCTAAACCAAGTCTGTCAATCGAAAAATAAAAATGTTACGCCTCTCAGGAGATGGTGATGCAAAAACAATTGATTTATGTCCACAAATGGGTTTTTGTTCTGCAGAATTAGTAACGCATAAAAAAACAATATAAATGAGATATCACCATAATCGTACCGACCTGCAGAATAAAGGTAACATGTGACTTATGCTGTACGCCACACGGCAAAAAAATTAAAAGGTAAAAACCAATTCCAGAATTGATATTTTTTTTTTTAATCCACCCAGAAAGAGTTAATATAATTTATTCAATAAGCTATAGACACCCAAAAAATGGTGTCATTAAAAAATGCATATCATACCGCAAAAAATCAGCCCTCATATGGCTACATCATCCGAAAAATTAAGAATATAGCTTGTACAATGTGAAGACAAAAACCCCAAAAATCACCAAATCATTAGAACACAACTGGCTGCGGCAGGGATGGAATGTATAAGCTGTGCGAGCGTATATCAGGGGACACCCCAGATTTAGAGCTTACGAGGGATAATAAACCAGAAGTGACCCCCAGAGTGACCCTCTCCCCCAATCACAGGAGATACTGGGGGTAGAGTAGGGAATTTCGTGTTCCCCATGTGCTCAGCACAGCTTACATAATCACTCTTCACCATCCGCTGTGCATTCACATCTGGGATACTAATGCTTATTACACCCTCTGATAAATTCTTTGAGGGGTGCAGTTTTCAAAATGGGGTCACTGCCTAGGAGATTCCACTTTTCTGGTACATTAGAGGCTCTGCAAACATGACATGGTGTCCAGATACCAAACATCTGAATCTGCGCTTCAAAAGCCACATAGCGCTCTTTCCCTTTTGTGCCCTGCTGTGTACCCAAACTGCAGATTATACCCACATGTATGACACTGGTGTACCCAGTATAATGTACTCAATGTCATATGTGGTATAAACTGCTGTTTGGGGACAGCCGAGCACAGAATGGAAGGAGCGCTATTAGGTTTTTGGAGCACAGATTTAGACAGTTTAGCTTTTGGACGCCATGACCCTTTTGCAGAGCTCCTGAAATGCCAGTAAAGTGGAATCCCCTGACAAGTGACCCTATTTTGGAAACTGCACCCCTGAAGGAATTTATCCAGGGGTTCAGTGAGCATTTTTTACCTTCAAGTGTTGCTATAATTTATTTTCCAGAAATGAATACGCAGATGATTGTGAAAGGTGAAAATGACAATTTTTCCAGGAATATTTTATTTCAATGCATAATACGTTGTGCCCGGCTTGTATCAGATGTGAACGCTCCAAAAAATGTTGATACCCACTTAACAGTTTTTAGAGTGTTTGTGCCTGCTGACATAAGCTGGGCACAAAATATTGGGCACTGAAATGGCGTATCTCTGGAAAAATTGCAATTTTCCCTTTTCATTATCAGCAGCACATTCATTTATTGAAATTAAATGAATGCAACACTTAAGGGTTAAGAATACTCGTCACCCCACTTGATAAATCCCTTCAGGGGTGTAGTTCCCAAAATGGGGTCACAAGTCTGCGGATTTCATTTTACTGGCAATCCAGGGGCTCTGCAAAAGTGGCATGGTGTCCAAAAACCAAACTGTGCTTCAAAAACCAAAATAGCGCTCCTTCCCTTCTGTGCCCAGCTGTGCCCAAGCAGCAGTTTATACCAAGTACGTTATCCTGGGTACACCAGTGTCATACATGTGGGCGTAAACTGCAGTTTGGGTACACAGCAGTGGGCAGATGTGAAGGAACGCTATGTGGCTTTTGGAGCATAGATTTAGATTGTTGGATTTTGGACACCATGTCAAATTGGCAAAGACCCTAAAATTACCCCTACAAATTGGGGTCACTTCTTGGGGAATTCCAATATACTGGCACCTCTGCAAAAACAACATGGCGTCCAGAAAGTCCCTCTAGATCTATACTTCAAAAGCTAAAAAGCACAGTGCTTCTTCCCTTCTGAGCCCTGCTGTGTGCCCAAGCAGCAGGTTACACCCACATATATAATTTTTTTTTCCCCCGGGATAGCCCACTTAATAGTTTTAGGAGTGCATATCTCTGATGCCACAAAGTGGGTACAACGTATTGGGCACCAAAATGGCATATTTATTTAAAATTGTCAATTTTCACTTTGTACATTAATTTTTGGGAAGCATTTTTAGGCTCAAAATGATAATACCCCTTGATACATTCCTTGAGGGGTGTAGTTTCTAAAATGGTGTCATTTTTGAGGGGTTTCCATTGTATTGGTACTCTAGGGGCTCTGCAAATGCGACATGGCACCTGAAAACTATTCCAGCAAAATCTGCCCTCCAAAAGCCAAATAGCGCTCTTTCCATTCTGAGACCCACCATGTACCCATACAGCAGTTTACGACCACATATGGGGCATTTCTGTGTTCAGGAGAAATTGTGTAACAAACTGTGGTGTTTTTTCTTCTTTATCCCCTTGTAAAAATGAAAAATATGTCGCTAAATGGACAGTTTATTGGAAAAAAAAAAAAGTAATTTTTAATTTTTACATTCCAATGTTAATAGAATCTGTGAAACAACTGTAGGGTCAAAATGCTCACCATACCCCTTGAGAAATTCCTTGAGGGGTGTAGTTTCCAAAATGGGGTCACTTTTGGGGGTTTCCATTATATTGGTACTCTAGGGGCTCTGCAAATGGGACATGGCACCTGAAAACTATTCCAGCAAAATCTGCCCTTCAAAAGCCAAATAGCGCTCTTTCCATTCCGAGCCCCGCCATGTACCCATACAGCAAATTACGATCGCATATGGGGTATTGCTGTGTTCAGGAGCAATTGTGTAACAAACTGTGGGTGGCTTTTTCTCCTTTAACCCCTTGTGAAAATGAAAACTTTGGGGATAAAGTGATGTTTTAGTAATGTTCATTTACACATCCCAATGTTAATAAAATCTGTGAAACGGCTGTGGGGTCAAAATGCTCAGTATACCCCTTGATAAATTCTGTGAGGGGTGTAGTTTCCAAAATGGGGTCACATTTAGGGGGTTTCCATTGTTTTGGTACTCTAGGGGCTCTGCAAATGAGACATGGCACCTGAAAACTATTCCAGCAAAATCTGCTTTTCAAATGCCAAGTGTTGCTCTTTCTTTTCCGTGCACTACCGTGTGCCCAAAAATCATTTTACACCCACATGTGGGGTATTTCTGTGCTCGGGAGAAATTGTACAACAAACTGTGAGATGCATTTTCTCCTTTAACCCTTTGTGAATGTGTTAATTTAAGGGCTAAATTAATGTATTATTGGATAAAAATGAAATGTCTAAATTTCCCCTCCATATTGTCTTAATTCTTGTGAAATGCTTAAAGCGTTAACAAACTTCCCAAATGCTGTTTTGAATTATTTGAGGGGTGCAGTTTTGAAAATGGGGTGATTTATGGGGGTTTCTAATATATAGGCCTTTATAATCCCCTTCAGAACTGGAGTGGTCCCTAAGAAATGAGTTTGGGAAATTTTCTTGTAAATCTGGTAAATCGCTGTTACACTTGTAAGCCTTCTAACATCCAAAATAAATTAAAGGATGATTAAAAGATGATGCCGATATAAAGCAGAGATATGGTAAATAATATTTATTCATGTATTTGGGTGGTATGACTATCTATCTGAAAAGCAGAGTATTTTACATTTTGAAAATTGCTATTTTTTTCCAAATTTCCCTCAAATTTCCTAATTTTTTATAAATAAATACAAAAATATTGATCAATGTTTACCACTAGCATGAAGTACAATGTGTCATGAAAAAACAATCTCAAAATCACTTGTGTAAGTTATAGCATCTCAAAGTTATTGCCATATAAAGTGACACATGTCAGTTTTGAAAAATGAGGCCTGGTCCATAAGGCACTTTTAGGCCCGGTCCTTAACCGGTTAATATCCTGACTAAGACTATTTGAAGCTGTTGTGTCCCTATCAAGGTGTCCTGGATAGTGATTTGTGATGCGTGAAGAATTCACTGCTCATTGAAAGTTGTTATTGTCACAGTTTGTGGTAGTGACTGTTGCTGCAGTATTGAAAACCTAAAGGGAGTGTTCTACAATGCAGAAAAGCAATTCCGAGAATTACTTGTATTTCTAGCTAGATATGCAAACATGAAAGATAGAGGAATATGCAGTAACAACATGTTATCAACTTAAAAAAAAAGGTACTATAAATGGCAATATAAGCCTTGTCTATTCAGTCTATCTATCTATCTATCTATCTATCTATCCATCATCTATCTATCATCTATCTATCTGGTGCTGATCAACTAAACGCCTGTGCAAGCTGGTGTAAACAATGCATGCCTTGCCTTGTGAGTAGGAGGAGGTGAACTGCACTGTGACTCCTTGATATACAGTGGGGAAAAAAAAGTATTTAGTCAGCCACCAATTGTGCAAGTTCTCCCACTGAAAAAGATGAGAGAGGCCTGTAATTGTCATCATAGGTAGACCTCAACTATGAGAGACAAAATGAGAAAACATATCTAGAAAATCACATTGTCTGATTTTTAAAGAATTTATTTGCAAATTATGGTGGAAAATAAGTATTTGGCCAATAACAAAAGTTCATCTCAATACTTTGTTATATATCCTTTGTTGGCAATGACAGAGGTCAAATATTTTCTGTAAGTCTTCACAAGGGTGGCACACACTGTTGCTGGTATGTTGGCCCATTCCTCCATGCAGATCTCCTCTACAGCAGTGATGTTTTGGGGTTGTCGCTGGGCAGCACAGACTTTCAACTCCCTCCAAAGGTTTTCTATGGAGTTGAGATCTGGAGACTGGCTAGGCCACTCCAGGACCTTGAAATGCTTCTTACGAAGCCACTCCTTCGTTGCCCTGGCGGTGTACTTGGGATCATTGTCATGCTCAAAGACCCAGCCACATTTCATCTTCAATGCCCTTGCTGATGGAAGGAGGTTTGCTCTCAAAATCTCATGATACATGGCCCATTCATTCTTTCATGTACACGGATCAGTCGTCCTGTGTCCCTTTACAGAGAAACAGCCCCAAAGCATGATGTTGCCACCCCCATGCTTCACAGTAGGTATGGTGTTATTTGGATGCAACTCAGCATTCACTCTCCAAACATGAAGAGTTGTGTTTCTACCAAACAATTCTACTTTGGTTTCATCTGACCATATGACATTCTCCCAGTACTGTTCTGGAACATCCAAATGCTCTCTAGCAAACTTCAGATGTGCCCAGATATGTACTGGCTTAAGCAGGGGGACATGTCTGGCACTGTAGGATCTGAGTCCCTGGCAGCGTAGTGTACTGACGGTAGCCTTTGTTACGTTAGTCCCAGCTTTCTGCAGGTCATTCACTAGGTCCCCCCATGTGGTTCTGGGATTTTTGCTCTCCGTTCTTGTGATCATTTTGACCCCACGGGGTGAGATCTTGCATGGAGCCCCTGATAGAGGGAGATTATCAGTGGTCTTGTATGTCTTCCATTTTCTAATTATTGCTCCCACAGTTGATTTCTTCACACCAAGCTGCTTGCCTATTGCAGATTCAGTCTTCCCAGCCTGGTGCAGGTCTACAATTGTTTCTGGTGTCCTTCCACAGCTCTTTGGTCTTCACCATAGTGGAGTTTGGAGTGTCACTGTTTGAGGTTGTGGACAGGAGTCTTTTATACTGATAACAATTTCAAACAGGTGCCATTACTAAAGGTAATGAGTGGAGGACAGAGGAGCCTCTTAAAGAAGAAATTACAGGTCTGTGAGAGCCAGAAATCTTTGCTTGTTTGTAGGTGACCAAAAATTTTTTATCCACCGTAATTTGCAAATAAATTCTTTAAGAATCAGACAATGTGATTTTCTAGATATGTTTTCTCATTTTGTCTCTCATAGTTGAGGCCTACCTATGATGTCAATTACAGACCTCTCTCATCTTTTTAAGTGGGAGAACTTGCACAATTGGTGGCTGACTAAATACTACTTTTCCCCACTGTACGTATCTTGTTGTAAAGGGCCTGTTTTGATGCCTCCTCTTTCAGCTCCATGTTAATTGTTAGGGTATTGTGCGTTGCACCTTTTTTTTTCTTAAGCTACTGGTACAGTATATGTCTATGTGAAATATAATAATTATATACAGTATCTCCAAGCCCTGAGGAACTATTTACATTTTCATCTGTTATGTCTGTAAAGTCACGTAGGAAAGCTAGTATTTTATGAATGTTTGCCACAAGAAGAGCTGTACTGGTTTTCCTAGGACACTAGGTCTGGATGTAGGATTTACAATTGTCTATAAGTTTCAGGGGAATTTTCTCTGGTGTTTTATTGTATCATTGCAATTATTATCATATCACATTTTACAGTGAATGCTGCAAATAACTCTTGGCTATAGACATGTGCTGTATCACTTATCAGCTTTACCATTTATTTTATTAATTTTTTATTACATTGTATTACTGTAAATTTCACACTTTTACTTCTGAAATTTCTTTAAATGGGTATTCATAAATTTTTATATTAATGGCTATCCTCAGGATTATCAATATCAGATTGGTGGGGGTCCGCCACCCGGCACTCCCGCCAACCAGCTGATTATAGATGTGTGGCACTCAGGGGAGCACTGCAGCTTCTTTACTGTATACCAGGCACAATCCTGTATATAGCATAGTGCCTGTACTGGGTATAGAAACTCAATCTCATTCACTTGAATGGAAGTGAGCTACAGAATGATCCCACCCCAATATTGTAGCCCCTTCAACTAGCTGATCAGTGGAGGTTCTGGGTGTTGGGCTCTCACTAATCATATGTTGATACTCTATCCTTTAACTGAAATTTCACTGGAGCAGACATTGGCCCCATTTCGTGGTCTGACCATGCTCCTGTGCAGATTTCCCTGTCCCCCACCCCACTCCCTGCCAAAAGCTGCCACTGGCATCTTAATGAATCCCTGCTGCAGTCCCTCCCCTCCCGGGAAGCCCTCTGCACACATCTCCTAGATTACTTCAGTACCAATGCAGGCTCAGTCCTATCTACCTCTACCCTTTGGGAGGCACACAAGGCAGTGATGAGGGGGCATTGCATAGCCATGGCTACTTGGCTTAAAAAAGATAGGTTAGGTAGGGAGGTGGCCCTGACAGCCCAACTACAATCCTTGTCGGAGCGTCTGGCAGCCCGTCCCTAAATACAATCCTTGTCTGAGTGTCTGGCAGCCCGTCCTTCCACCTCTCTCCTCTGCCAGCTAGTTCTTGCTCGGGCCGATCTACGCGATGTCGCTACTCGAGCCACTCAGCGCCGCCTCCTTTATAGTAGACAACGTTATTATGAGAGAGGTAATAAGGCCCACAATCTTTTAGCTACAGCCCTTTGGGAGCATCAGGTCTCCTCTGTCCCCCACGCTGTCCGTGACTCGAGGGGGGGTTCTCCATCACCCTGATACTATAGTGACCCTGTTTCAGGAGTGCTACTCAAAACTGTACAATCTCCCCCTGCGGGCATTCTTTGACACCTCCTGGTATCACACTGAAAATTTAAATGGCATCCTCGGTCCTTTAAGAGAATCTTCTCACAGCAATCATTCACTTTATGTTTGACACAACACCATTTTGGTTATCTTGTCTATGATTGCCATGTCCTGGCTGCTATAGATCTATCCTTTGTTCTAAATGTCAATGTTTGTTAATATCTATCCTCAGTCCTTTGTGACAACCTTCTCAAAGCAATTGACAGCTTTGTTTTGTTTGACATGATACACCCTTCTAATAAGCATGTCTGTTATGGCCATGTCATGGCCGCTATAGACCTATCTCTCAGACACTGGTAGTTCGGGCGTATATTGTAGTTGTTGAACTTTATCATAAAATGTGTGGAAGTCCCACTCTGTTGTTGTTTATGTTATGGGAAATATATATCTTGTCTAGTTATGACTTTTGTTCATTGTTGTAGTTATGTCTGGTTTTAGGTATGAGTGTGTCCTCTGTACATGTTGACTCAATTCACAATAGATATCCCAGGATGCAGGTACCTAATTAGGTCCAGTGAATAAGGGAGGGTTCACACTTGCGGCAGCACTCCATCCGCTGCGAATCCGACCTAAATGTCGGAAAACTGGATAGATCTGCGACGCAAAGCCGTTTTTTTTCATCGGAAACAAAGTCCTGCATGTCCGACTTTGTTTCCGACGAAAAAAACAGTCTTTGCGGCGCAGAGGGTGTAAGCGCACACCCGCGCATTGCTTTAAAAACCCATTCAAGTGAATGGGTTTTTAAGCAAAGCATCACAAACCTTTCCCTATCCAGTTTTTTGACATTTAGGTCGGATTCGCGGCGGACAGAGTGCCGCCGCAAGTGTGAACCCACCCTTAATTTAATTGTAGATAATTAAGCTCATTTACATGTCAAATAAGTCAAATGCCTTTGGGTGGGGTCATACCAGGCAGCCTGATGGTCTAGGCCTGGAAACCTGCAGGAAAGATCCCTGTATGGAACAAAGGAAAAATATAACTTCAAAGGCTTTTAAAACCATCTGTGTACAGGAATATTGTTGGGGTACCCCAAGTACCCGAACTGATAATGTTCATAAAGACCCCAATTTACGTATCTGCTGAAATATTTATGATTCCATATTCATGTTTGATATGCCTGGACTGATAAAAACATTCTGTACCACTTGCCAGGCATATCATTCCTATTTGGGTGCGTCTACAGAGGTATGGCGTGTTCTAAAAATAAGCCCTATTACTTTTATGATGCTTACTTTTATAGCACCATCATATTCCACAGCGCTTTACAGACATTGTCAGTCCCTGCCCCATATAGGGCTAACAATCTACATTCCCTATTAGTATGTCTTTGGAGTGTGGGAGGAAACCCATGTAAACATGGGGAGAACATACAAACTCCTTGCATATGTTGTCCTTGGCAGAATTTGAACCCAGGACTCCAACGCTGCAAGGCTGCAGTGCTAACCACTGAGCCAATGTGCCACCCACTTGACTATCATCCATGTTGACTTCACAACAGTGATATGTTCACAGGTGAGTTATTACAAAATTGGTCATGGACAGGACCCTTTCGTCAGATACCTGGAGATGCAGCCTAGCTTGTTATCTGTCCAAATTCTTTCCTCTGATCTCCACAGCTGGACCCCATAATCAATCTAATTAGTAAGAGGTCTGTTTATTCATGTTAGGGTAGCAGCACACGAACGTATTTCACCTGTGAAACGTGGTCTGTGTGTTAGCCAGATTTACCGGCTAGAACTTCATGTTGGAAGCGGGACTCCTAGTAGTATAGTTATCTATGATGCTAGGAGTCTCTGCCTCCCAGCGACATACTGTCCCGCTTCAATTACAGTACGGGTGGTGGCAGCTTGTTTTGTGGATTCACCAATGTTATGAAACATATCTTTGTTTTTGAACAGAATTATTGGTTTGATTTTCACATTACTTTGTGTGCGACAAAACTTTTGTCTTGCCAAAATCTGACCTTTCTGTGTTCATTAAATGATGAATATTTCAGCAGTGAAGCCAATTTATTTTCTTAACCAAAAAATCATTTGGGAGGGTTTCAGCTTTCATATGAGTCATTTCTAAAACCAATGGATGAATTTAAAGTCAGGTTATAAGCTTTTGATTCCACAACATGGATAAGCGACAGAACTTCTGTCAGGGACTGTATATGGACTCTTGCTTCTGTTCTCATGCTATGATGAAAAAGATAAGAAAATCCTCAGCAGGGGCCACAGAAGGAGCATGTCTAACTCTCTTGGAGCTGATTGGCAGTGCAGAACTCCACACAGAAGGTCCTAACAATAGGCTGCTCCAGGACCTTGTGTGTGCTGCAGTGTAGCAGGGACCAAACTAGCAAGAAACAGTTGATGGGGGTGGGGGCCCACTGCCATAGAGCCTAGGGCTTTGCACCTCTATTTCTTCACGTGTTCAATACTTTTTCCCTGTGTCATTTCTCATTATTACATATAATTTATGGACATCTGTGGTTTGATTTTTTTTGCCTGTGTGGATTGGATAAATTGTTACCAACATCTGGTGAGAATCTCATGTCAATAGCACCTTTAGACATATATTTACTTAGAAAATTGGTGACATGTTCAATACTTATTTCACCCACTGTATATGTATATACAGTGTAGGACTAGGGTACCATATTCATTCGGGAAATATACATTCAAATATTACATGCCACTCGTCCTCAGATTCAAATGTTAACAACATAAATGTATTTTCCAATAGAAACTTGTTGCTTAGCCCTTTCCTTTGATTGTTTCTATTCTGGGGTGCTGTCAGTATTCTGCTGCCTGGCCCTTGCCTTGAACTAGGGCCCTCTTAGCTCTATGGGCCAGGCGTATGTGTCTACACAGCAGCAAATGTCAGGCAGCAGAAAAATACTGCTAGATGATTGTTTATTGGCGCCCCTTCAGTGTGATAGATAATGAGGCCCATGGACTGCTTGACCTAACACCTAGATGTCATCTCACCCACCCAGTATGTCTACAGTATATAAAAATATACTGGGGAGTTTAACTAATTTACATAGTATATTATACTGATACATAGCCTAGTTGAGATTCTATATTATGAGAATCTGCATGAAGTATAATGAGTGTTCTGTGCCCTGCCAGGTTAAGTTGAGGCCAGTGGATTCAGCTGTTCACCTGTGTGGCAATCCAAGCCTGTGTATATGCAGATGTAGCAGAGTTAACCAGAACTTCTACAATTAGTTAAACTGCTGCAGCCTGATATCTTATCAAAGACAACAAATAGCAACAAAAAGTCATTGAAAAATGAAATGAAAAATGCTTTCCAATGACTTTTCATTGTTTTTTGCTGTCTTCGATGATAAGATATCAGGCTGCAGCAGTTTAACCAATTGTAGAAGTTTGGGATAATTGTGCTACATCTGTATACTGTATCTATACACTTCACGGTACCACTTCTATAGCTCAGTATGTTCTGTGTAATTCTCAGTATCTTCTTTTATTCTGTATATTTGGACACTGCACAGTACCACTTTTCTAGTCCTGTATGATAGGTATAATGCTCAGTATCTGCTCTTATTCTGTATATATGGACAGTGCAGTGCACAGTACCACTTCTCTTGTACTGTATGCTGGGTGTAATTATCATTATCTGCTCTTATTCTGAATATATGGACACTGCACAGTACCACTTCCCTTGTTCTGTATGCTGAGTGTAATTCTCACTATCTGGTGTGCGTATATATATATATAGTGGGGGAGGTACCTTAGTAGTAGCAACAGTGCAGACATAAACAGTCAGACAGTGAAACAGTTGTCTGGAAAACAAATGTTTATTAAAAAAAAAAAAAAAAACAGCAAAATAAATAAAGCTTACATCAGTTATAAAATAAGCAGAATAAAATACAGCCTTAATTCAGGCAAAAGAGAAACAAAAATCCTGCTCGCCCAAGCTCTAACTAATACAGGATAAACCTACCTGTACGTGTGGCTTGCTTCAGCCACACGACTAAACAAAATATTCAACAGTACCGTGTCCACTCAAGTCTCACCAGACCTCTAATACTGCAGCTCTCCAGGACAGATCCAGGCACCTCCACACTCTCCCAGGATCTGCCCTAAACTGAACCGCCTGTAGCCTCTTATGGGCCAGTGATGAGCCCAGCCATCACACCTGTGCAAGGGCTATTCCCCAGGAGCACCGCACAACTTATTCACCAGGCATAGGTGAGGAACCTGGAGGAGATATAGCGTGACACAAATAACTACTAGATAGTGAAGGAGAGAAAAGTACTAGACAAGTAAATGTAGGCTACTAAGAAGCAAGCTATGTATGAGATTGTAGCAATATATGTGTGTGTATGTATATGTATATATATATATATATATATATATATATATATATATATATATATAGGATAGAGGTCTATAGAAGGTATGTTGTTTGGCCAAGAGGGGTGAAATAGAGGAGGGGATATACAATGAGACACATATGTAGTAGGAAAGTACAATGGGTATGGAAAGTATTCAGACCCCTTTAAATTTTTCACTCTGTTTCATTGCAGCCATTTGCTAAAAGCAAAAAAGTTCATTTTATTTCTCATTAATGTACACTCTGCACCCCATCTTGACAGAAAAAAAAATCAAAAATGTAGATATTTTTGCAAATTTATTAAAAAAGAAAAACTGAAATATCACATGGTCATAAGCATTCAGACCCTTTGCTCAGTATTGAGTAGAAGCACCCTTTTGAGCTAGTACAGCCATGAGTCGTCTTGGGAATGATGCAACAAGTTTTTCACATCTGGATTTGGGGATCCTCTGCCATTCTTCTTTGCAGATCCTCTCCAGTTGCGTCAGGTTGAATGGTGAACGTTGGTGGAGCCATTTTCAGGTCTTTCCAGAGATGCTCAATTGGGTTGAGGTCAGGGCTCTGGCTAGGCCAGTCAAGAATGGTCACAGAGTTGTTCTGAAGCCACTCCTTTGTTATTTTAGCTGTGTACTTAGGGTCATTGTCTTGTTGGAAGATGAACCTTCAGCCCAGTCTGAGGTCCCGAGCACTCTGGAGGAGGTTTTCTTTCAGGATATCTCTGTACTTGGCCGCATTCATCTTTCCTTCAATTGCAACCAGTCGACCTGTCCCTGCATCTGAAAAACACACCCATAGCATGATGCTGCCACCACCATGTTTCACTGTTGGGATTATATTGGGCAGATGATGAGCAGTGCCTGGTTTTCTCCACACATACTGCTTAGAATTAACGCCAAAAAGTTCAATCATCGTCTCATCAGACCAGAGAATCTTATTTCTCATAGTCTGGGAGTCCTTCATGTGTTTTTTGGCAGACTCTATGTGGGCTTTCATATGTCTTGCACTGAGGAGAGGCTTCCTTCGGGCCACTCTGCCATAAAGCCCCGACTGGTGGAGGGCTGCAGTGATAGCTGACTTTGTGGAACTTTCTCCCATCTCTCTACTGCATCTCTGGAGCTCAGCCACAGTGATCTTTGGGTTCTTCTTTACCTCTCTCACCAAGGCTCTTCTCCCACGATTGCTCAGTTTGGCAGGACGGCCAGGTCTAGGAAGAGTTCTAGTCATCCCAAACTTCTTCCATTTAAGGGTTATGGAGGCCACTGTGCTCTTAGGAACCTTGAGTGCTGCAGAAATTCTGTTTGTAACCTTGGCCAGATCTGTGCCTTGCCACAATTCTGTCTCTGAGCTCCTTGGGCAGTTCCTTTGAACTCATGATTCTCATTTTGCTCTGACATGCACTGTGAGCTGTGAGGTCTTATATAGACAGGTGTGTGCCTTTCCTAATCAAGTCCAATCAGTTTAATTAAACACAGCTGGACTCCAATGAAGGAGTAGAACCATCTCAAGGAGGATCAGAAGGAAATGGACAGCATGTGAGTTAAATATGAGTGTCACAGCAAAGGGTCTGAATACTTATGACCATGTGATATTTCAGTTTTTCTTTTTTTAAAAATTTGGAAAAGTAACTACATTTCTGTTTTTTTTTCTGTCAAGATGGGGTGCTGAGTGTACATTAATGAGAAATAAAATGAACTTTTTTGCTTTTAGCAAATGGCTGCAATGAAACAAAGAGTGAAAAATTTAAAGGGGTCTGAATACTTTCCGTTCCCACTGTATGTACAGTCATAGTTTGAGTCATAGTTTAGAACACAGACAGGTAAGGTAGAGTATAATAAAGAACACAGGCAGGTAAGTCAGCACCAAATCAGGAGGGTTAAGAGAGGGCATAATATAGAACAATTGCAGTTATAAGGAGAGCATAACCAGGAACACAAGTGGGTATAAGGGGAGCAGTATAATGTATGGGTAGCAAACTATATACCCACAATGTATGGGTGGCCAAACTATATACATACCTCACAACTTTCAAAGAACAGAAATCGGGATGGAACGTGAGGTGCGCATTGCTTGCTGCGGTAACTTAGCCCTGCCCACTTCTACTTGGTCTCCACCCATTCCCATCCATTTCTCTTTGTGCCCCCACATACAGTAGTATAATGCCCTTACAGTCACTCTAACATGAAATGCCCCCACAGTTTAATGTCCTCCTTCATCTTTCCCCAGTTTAATGTCCCCCCTCATCTGGCCCCCTAGTTTAATGTCCCGCTTATCTGCCCCCACAGTTTAATGTCTTCCATCTGGTAAAAAAACATAAACACTGATACTCATATCTCCTCTCTCCCCTGCTGCTCTCTCAGCAGTCTCTTCTCCTGGGGTCTTCAGGGAGTTGCAGATGCGATGTGAGTGAAGTCATCAAATCGCGCATACAGCTCCTGGTGCCGGAGCATACAGGGGCCCTAACTGTGGCCCAGGCTGTTTTTTGTTTTATGTTCCACCTTTAACGCTGAAATAAAGCTATTTTACTTTACACTAGCACCGTCTGAACGCTGCTTCTCTGGCGCCCAGTACCACAAATACCACTGTCGGGTTCAGGAGTCTGCCGCCATTGAGACTAATCCCCCCCCAAATTGTCACAACACTTAAACAGATACAACTTTGGAGTGTCGTCACAAACACTTTTTTTTGGATAGTACCTCCTCTTATTCTGTATATGTGGACAATGCACAGTGCCACTTCCCTTGTCTTGCATACTGGTGTCATTCTCAGGGAAACCCACAGTTATATGGTAGGGCATGCTGCATAGGCTGCAGAGTTGTAACTTGAAGCTCCTTGACAACAAAGCAAAATCTGTAATCTGGCCCCTACCAACTTTGTACCATTTAGAACAGTGATATATTTTATCTGGCAGAAGGAGTTTTGGAGCTCAACTGTTAGCATTGCACCCCCTATAGCTAAGCCCCTGACAGGCTATACTCTGTGCACCAGGGCCATTTTAACACACTGATGGGCCCAGTTAGTAAGGTTACAAAAGTAGGCCCTACCCTTGCTGCAAAGAGGGATAACTACAGTGGCACAATTTTGTGTTAAGTCATATAACTAACCATAATGTCAACTTTGACACCACCCACCCGTGTTGTTGGAACTGATAGTGCCGAGCTCTGAGAAAAAAATGTCCTGACATAGGACCCTGTGTGAGCTACAGTCATAGCACATAGCATAGTTAGATTTATCATCAGACGAGATGGGTGACCTACTGTGTGAGCAGTGATCTGGGAATCTAACCAGGCCTGTCCTAGACACTTGCATTTCATATGCTACAAAGTGTCAGAACGGCACACATACTGCCAAGAAGCAACACTGCACATTTTAATACTCCAAAGAAATAAATGAAATAACAGAAGCATAGATACTGTACATGATGTTATATTATACTGTGCATGTTACTTTAGGCCAGGGATTGGCAACCATCGGCACTCCAGTTATTGTGAAACTACAACTCCCTGCATGCTCCATTCACTTCTATGGGAGTTTCAAGAATAGCAGAGCAAGTATACATGCTGGGAGGTGTAGTCTCACAACAGCTGGAGTACTTCAGATTTTTGTATTCCAGGTAAACTACGGAGTATTAGAGAAGTACAATACTGTGAGTGAAGTAGTACTGTGCATGTTGCTACACCAGACCCATGTGTTGCATTTACTGTACTATAGATAAGTGCTGTGTAACGTAATATTGTCAGTGTATAATACAAGGGTCTGGTGTTGCAGAATACACAGGGGACATGTGAAAAAGCTTGAAGAAAAAGAATGAATAATGTTATTAATTGCTATAAATATTAAGACAAATATAATGAGTTTCATGTGCTTTGGAGACATAAAATGAAGAGGTTATACATATAGTTTATAGTGGAATGAACACATAGTCCAAGCATGTAGCAAATTCCCTATGCTTCCTATGGAATGAACAGGTGGTATGTCTAATTTATAGTGAAATTAATACATATTACAGTACACATATACAGGCATGTAGTAAATACCCTGTGCATTATAGATACAGTGGGGAAAAAAAGTATTTAGTCAGCCACCAATTGTGCAAGTTCTCCCACTGAAAAAGATGAGAGGCCTGTATGTACTGGCTTAAGCAGGGGGACACGTCTGGCACTGCAGGATCTGAGTCTCTGGTGGCGTAGTGTGTTACTGACGGTAGCCTTTGTTACGTTAGTCCCAGCTTTCTGCAGGTCATTCACTAGGTCCCCCTGTGTGGTTCTGGAATTTTTGCTCACCGTTCTTGTGATCATTTTGACCCCACAGGATGAGATTTGCGTGGAGCCCCTGATCGAGGGAGATTATCAATGGTCTTGTATGTCTTCCATTTTCTAATTATTGCTCCCACAGTTGATTTGTTCACACCAAGCTGCTTGCCTATTGCAGATTCAGTCTTCCCAGCCTGGTGCAGGTCTACAATTTTGTTTCTGTTGTCCTTCCACAGCTCTTTGGTCTTTACCATAGTGGAGTTTGGAATGTGACTGTTTGAGGTTGTGGACAGGTGTCTTTTATACTGATAACAATTTCAAACAGGAGCCATTACTACAGGTAATGAGTGGAGGACAGAGGAGCCTTAAAGAAGAAGTTAAAGGTCTGTGAGAACCAGAAATCTTGCTTGTTTGTAGGTGACCAAATACTTATTTTTCAGCATAATTTGCAAATAAATTCTTAAAAAATCAGACAATGTGATTTTCTGGATTTGTTTTCTCATTTTGTCTCTCATAGTTGAGGCCTACCTATGATGTCAATTACAGGTCTCTCTCATCTTTTTAAGTGGGAGAACTTGCACAATTGGTGGCTGACTAAATACTTTTTTTTCCCCACTGTATGGAATGAACAGGTTATATGTGTAGTTTACAGAGGAATCAACACATATTCCACATATACAGGCATGTAGAAAATTCCCTGTGCTTTGTAAATGTGGCATGATCAAATTGTATGTGTAGGTAATAGTGGAATTAACACATTTTCCACATATACAGATTTGTAATAAATTTCCTGTGCTTCATAGACGTGGAATGAGAGGGTTATATGTGTAGCTAATAGTGTAATCAACACATATTCCACATATACAGGCAAGTAGTAAATTCCCTGAGCTTCGTACATGTGGAATGAAAAGGATTTATGTGTAGTTCATACTGAAATGAACACATTCCACATATGCAGGCATGTAGTAAATTCCCTGTGCTTTGTAGATGTGGATTGAACAGGTTATATGAATAATATACAGTGGAATCAACACAAATTCCATATATACAGGCATGTAGTAAATTCCCTGTGCTTCATAGATATGGAATGAACAGGTATTATGTGTCTTTCACACTTGCAACTGCTTATATTATTGACACATTTGACTCAGACCAAGCATATGAGCGTATTTTCGCTAAGAATTTGAGCAGCGTCAAGTACAACAGAACTCATGGCTAGGAAAGATTAGGTATACACTACCTGGCCCTTCCAATTAATGGAAGGAAGGAAGGACAGAGGGCAGCACGGAGTTTTGGAAGGTTGAACTCTTTGGCGTAACGGCAACACCCTCACTGCTCAAAAGAGCTTATTTGCATATTGATCAATTCACAAATGGAAAACACTGCTAGGTTATGGTCACGTGAATCAATCTATCTGCAGGACTGGGTTTATATGCTGGGTTCTGGTGACAGACTCCTTTTAAAGTATGTGCTTGAACCACCTCGCACAGCACCTCAGTGGTTAACATGTTTTATACAGCACTTGGAACCTTGAGTCTGAATTCCACCTGAAAGACAAAAACACTAGGAAAAGGTGTAATTTTGGTTTAACAACTAATGCCCCACAATTGTTCTGCAAGTTTTTAATGGGCAGAGGATGTGCATAAGAGAGAGCAAGTGAAGAGATGAATGACCTGGTGGTTTCCCTATAGAACTAATGGAAGCAGAAAGTCTGCAGAAGAAACCACTGCGTACTTTCTGGGAAAAGCGCTTTGGGAAAAACTGCAATGCATTTCTGACTTGGTTTTTCCGCAGTGGCCAGCTACGTGGGGCCTTAGCCTTATCGTTTCAGTAACAATTTTGCATTAGGGCCCAGTAGAGCCCAAACTTAATTCTTTATCAACTGAGAGGTACAGTGTAATCACTTTACAAGGATACATTTTGATACTGCAGGATAACAATGACAAGTCAAATACTGACTTATCAGAAAAGAGAAGTTGCGTTCCTATGCATTGATGTTAATAAATGTACTTGAAGTGCTTCCAGCTGTTTCTGTAAGGTTACATAGCCCAGTGATCCCTAATAACTTTTAATCTTCACAGGAGTTTTATTATCCCATACATTACACATCATATTAAGAAAGCACATTTGTAAAGCCAACCTCTCTGAAGTCTCGTATTTGTGTAGAAATAAAAAACCTTCAGTGCCATTTTCTTTCATTTAAATGATCATAAGTTAATTAAAGAATATAAAAATAATGATGTTTTGTAGTGATTTATAATTCTTTTCCTTTAGTTTGACATAGACTTTTATTAACTTGGTTACGTCTTGAGGAGACCATGCTGTGATACCACTGTGTTAATGGCCAGCAATAATACATTAAAGACTTTTAAAGCTGAATTAATTGGGCACCTGAAAGTTCTCATATCGACTTGTCTTTCCCTTAGAAGACTGTGTAGCAGAACTATTGATGCTTGCCATACTGTGTATAGATTGGTGCACTGAAAAGAAAATGCTGAAAAATACAGACACAACAAAATCTGCACTGAGACAGGAAAGATAACAGCATAAAGTGTTTCCATTTTAAACGGTGTCCTTATATAAGATAGTTATATGATGTGCCTGGCATAGCTCCGCAGAAAAGTGATGCAGTGTGAAGCTCAATCTAGCAAAAAAATTTTGGTGGTTATCGTAGAACACAGTTCACTTCATTCATTGTTAGAGTCTGTCAGATGAAGGCATAAAGCCACTACAATCTATCTTAGGGTTGAAGTATGGGGGAGGTACATTTGGTCATGATCAATAGAGATGAGCGAATCAAAGCTGCAGAAGTGGAAATCGATTCAAATTTCTAGAATTATTTGATTTGCATCGAATCCGAATTTCCTCACGCTTCGTGGTAACGATTCACATTTAGTTCAAAATGGCTGCTGTACATGGGACAAGGAACTCTGGGAATGTGGGATCACCCACAATGCCATGTGTACAGCCAATCAGCAGCCAGCCCTGTGATGTCATATCCTTTTAACCCCTTCGCGAGCCCACACGGCATGTTTGACCACTGCATCCAAGGTGTTAAATCCCCCGATCGTTTATGGAGCAGGGTGTTAGCTGTACCTGACAGCTAACACTCTGCTCATAACCGATGCCGGGGGTTTGAACACCTTGGCTGCCGCAGTCAAACATGACCGCGGCATCCAAGGGGTTCTGCCATTTTGGCGCCCACCCCGGCTCTCTGCAGCCAATAAATAGCTGTTTTTGTTAAACGATTTGCCGCAATTTAATTCGGATCGAATAGAATCATATTGCGAAATTCAGCAAAGTTGCCGAATCGAATTTTTGAATACTTTGCTCATCTCTAATGATCGACATCAGTCTCTCTGGTACAGATTTTGCTTTATTTCTCGCAATGTTCACTCCAGCTAAGTCCCAAATAGCCTGTCTCCCTCAGGACATGCTGTGTCCCTTAAGCTACTGCAGCATACTAGCTCATTCCCATTACTCATCAATTGACTACTTGCTCTCCTGCTGAGGCTTTATTTATGTCTGCCAACTCCTTCCTTCCCAGTCATTTTTCGATATTCGTTTTTTAATCTCTGTCTTTCATAACACATAGCTTTTTTTTTTTTTTTCTGCTCAAAGAGCTGGGCTTAATTTTTGCAGGACAAATTGTACTTTGTAATGGTACCATTTAATATTCTGTATGATGTAGTGGGAAGATAGAAAGAAATTCAGAATGGAGTGGAATGACAGAAAAAGTGCATTTGCGCGACTGTGCAGCTAAAATGAGATTTTACCTGTATTCTGTGCATCGATTCTGTATTCTGTGCACAGATAATTGTGAAGTGGAAAGAAAATGATACATGGTTTTCAAAATATTAATCAAATAAAAATCTGAAAAGTGTGACATGCAAAAGTATTCAGCCCCCCTATATCAATACTATATAGAGCCACCTTTCGCTGCAATTAAAGCTTTGTGCATTTGCCCATTCTTTTTTGCAAAATAGCTCAAGCTCAGCCAGATTGGATGGAGAGTGTCTGAGAACACCAATTTTCATGTCTTGCCACGGATGCTCCATGGGATTTAGGTCTTGACTTATATTTTCTTTTTAACATGTATTTTTAGACCCCCTAGGGGTCTGGAACCCCAGGGGTCTTCTAACTAATACAATACACTGCAATGCTAATGCCTGTAATAGAAGTATTGAAATGTCAAGCCTGGGAGCCTTCAGTTGTCATGACGGAGCAGTAGGTCCAATCTTGTTCCGGGGAATGGCAATCCTACCCAAAATGGTGATGCCCTTGCACTGCCTGGAAAATGGCACCTTGGTCAGCTTTGACTGAGGCAGCAGAAGAGTTAATGCCCACGATCAGTGTGGGCACTGATTGCAGACTTTCCCGCAGGATCTCCATTGTATAATACAGTGCATAAATGAATAGTACAGGAGACCCTAAGAAACTTTCAAATATATCTTATCAGATGAAAATGCTTCTTCCTGCTCTTATCTGACCACTTCCCTTCTCACCTTCCCTAAATGACTTTGACTCTGAAAACTGCAGAATATAAGTCATATAATGACCAGAAATACTGTTACTCCTCATGCATACACACATTACAGCTTATCCTGACATATCAAATGAAATCACAGGTATGCTTTAAGGGCTTATTCAGATTCCTCTCCATATAAATGTAGAATACAAATAAAAACTCATTTATTGCAGAAAGAAAATGAAGATGAGACAAAACAGAACAGCCCTAAGCCTTGCCTGTACCTAAGGCTAAGTTCACATCATCGCAGTGTCTGGAGAAAATCAGCGGAGGAAAAAGTCCTACATGGAGGACTTGTTCCTTTGCCGGTTTCAGTTTTAAAACAACAGACACCCAACATACCACATTATAGTCAATGGGGTCTGCCGAGCCCCATGTGCAACTGCTATTTTCGCGGTCCACCTCTCCATTGTTCTGGTCCTCCGAAAGAACAGAACAACATAGAGACAGCGATAGTGTGAACCTAGAGTAAAAATAGAAAAACTGTTCCTGTCCATTAACAAGGAAAACTAGCCTGTTCTTGAACAGGTTAAATGTAAATTTATTTTTTTTTCTTTTTATTTAGTGTTATCAGTAGCATTTTAATATGTACAAATAGAAACAGATTAGGCTCAATAAACAGTTCCATGAAGTGAGTTTCATAGCTTAACATTTAGTTGATAAATAATATATAAACAAATTTGTTCAAGCATTTTAAGGCATCAGTCCAGAGATTACATAATTCTTATTTCTCCAGAAACGTTCACATTTTGAGAAAACCGCCCTCCTGACAGTACAGAGACTAAACAACATATCAGGCATCCAAACTAACTGTACTGATTGCTCAGGAATGGTGGGGGGGGGGGGGGTGCCAGAATCAGTGGAGCAGCACCTATTAATTGATGTAAAGAGCTGGACTTGTTAGAGGTTATGAAAGGTCCTCTTTAATTAACTCCCACCAATGTGTTTTCAGGAAAGAAATATGAACAGCATGCTTTACTGTTTACTTATGAAAGACTACTACTGGTATGTACGACAGCTGCACTTATTTGACTGCTAGGGAGTAAATTAGTGATTTTAAAACATTTTCCTTTTACGTACATTTCTGTAAAGTAATTGCTTGTTGAAGATCCTTTCCAGATGTGAACAAATCTCAAAGGTAGCTTCGGAGTGGAGTATATGGACCATCAGAATAATTTGTGTGTGAAAATAGCTGCTAATACTATTCATTCTAACACTGCCCTGTGCATAATTCACATGATCTGATCTACAGGCATAGCCATGGAAGGAAATCCTTAGGTCAATTTACAAAAACCTTGCCCATTCTCCTGAGGGCAAATGCATTAGGAACCATCTGGAAACAAATGAATTTATATTTTTGACAATATCAAGAGACTAAGAGATAGAGAAAGTGGAAAATCAGAGAACATAGGATTTTCATTTTTATTACACTATAACTTGCCTCAGTATCTGTATTGTATTCTGCTGTATGAACTACATTGTCTTATGACATATACACTTAGTTTATAACAAACCTACATATATGCCCCACACGTACTCCATAATCAAATAAATAACAATACTATATGTAATAAATTATCATTTATTAGTCAAATAATAAAAAGAGCCAAAAATGCATCTATTAAAAACACATAAAATGTGACGGAAGGAAGAAGGATCATGGCTGACAAAACCCAGGCCAGAAAATACCAATATAGATAATAAATACAAAATACATACAGTGCAGACCAAAGGTTTGGACACACCTTCTCATTCCAAGAGTTTTCTGTATTTTCATGACTATAAAAATTGTAGATTCACACTGAAGGCATCAAAACTATGAATTAACACATGTGTAATTATATACTTAACAAAAAAGTGTGAAACAACTGAAAATATGTCTTATATTCTAGGTTCTTCAAAGTAGCCACCTTTTGCTTTGATTACTGCTTTGCACACTTGGCATTCTCTTGATGAGCTTCAAGAGTTAGTCACCTGAAATGGTCTTCCAACAGTCTTGAAGGAGTTCCCAGAGATGCTTAGCACTTGTTGGCCCTTTTGCCTTCACTCTGCGGTCCAGCTCACCCCAAACCATCTCGATTGGGTTCATGTCTAGTGACTGTGGAGGCCAGGTCATCTGGCGTAGCACCCCATGACTCTCCTTCTTGGTCAAATAGCCCTTACACAGTCTGGAGGTGTGCTTGGGGTCATTGTCCTGTTGAAAAATAAATGATGGTCCAACTAAACGCAAACCGGATGGAATAGCATGCCGCTGCAAGATGCTGTGGTAACCATGCTGGTTCAGTATTCCTTCAATTTTGAATAAATCCCCAACAGTGTCACCAGCAAAGCACCCCCACACCATCACACCTCCTCCTCCATGCTTCACGGTGGGAACCAGGCATGTAGAGTCCATTCGTTCACCTTTTCTGCGTCGCACAAAGACACGGTGGTTGCAACCAAAGATCTCAAATTTGGACTCATCAGACCAAAGCACAGATTTCCACAGGTCTAATGTCCATTCCTTGTGTTCTTTAGCCCAAACAAGTCTCTTGTGCTTGTTGCCTGTCCTTAGCAGTGGTTTCCTAGCAGCTATTTTACCATGAAGGCCTCCTGCACACAGTCTCCTCTTAACAGTTGTTATAGAGATGTGTCTGCTGCTAGAACTCTGTGTGGCATTGACCTGGTCTCTAATCTGAGCTGCTGTTAACCTGCGATTTCTGAGGCTGGTGACTCGGATGAACTTAACCTCCGCAGCAGAGGTGACTCTTGGACTTCCTTTCCTGGGGCGGTCCTCATGTGAGCCAGTTTCTTTGTAACACTTGATGGTTTTGGCCACTGCACTTGGGGACACTTTCAAAGTTTTCCCAATTTTTTCGGACTGAATGACTTTCATTTCTTAAAATATTTATGGCCACTGGTTTTTCTTTACTTGGCTGCTTTTTTCTTGCCATAATACAAATTCTAACACTCCATTCAGTAGGACTATCAGGTGTGTATCTACCTGACTTCTGAACAACACAACTGATGGTCCCAACCCCATTTATAAGGCAAGAAATCCCACTTATTAAACCTGACAGGGCACAACTGTGAAGTGAAAACCATTTCAGGTGACTACCTCTTGAAGCTCATCAAGAGAATGGCAAGAGTGTGCAAAGCAGTAATCAAATCAAAAGGTGGCTACTTTGAAGAACCTAGAATATAAGACATATTTTCAGTTGTTTCACACTTTTTTGTTAAGTATATAATTCCACATGTGTTAATTCATATTTTGATGCCTTCAGTGTGAATCTACAATTTTTATAGTCATGAAAATACAGAAAACTCTTGGAATGAGAAGGTGTGTCCAAACTTTTGGTCTGTACTGTACATTCAAATATCATACCCTCATCAGTAACAAATAAATACAATTCATATAACAAAACTGTAGTTATAGATGCAATAACAGGACAAAGCACTCAGTACCTATATTAAGGCAACTGTACAACAATAGACTAACCAAACTGACCCACATCTAGTGCCAAGTGAAGTATAGCAGCCGCGACCTCCAACCTTCATCCCCAATGTGCATTTCACCCCACAGCTTCATCTGGTGGCTGAAGGGTAGAGGTGGCATGCTGCTGTATAAAGAGAAAGCTGCAGCTAGAGTGTTTCTGGGCTAATTGGACCCATACCACGCTTGTCCAGGCACAGGTCACCGGAGTAAGGTGACTCAGGTGTCACCTCCGCTGATAAAACTTCTGGACATCCACAGTGACACAATTAAGTACATGTGCACTGGATTTCCGCAGCACACTGACAGCCACATATAGTGTGGGCAACACATAACCGCATTTGTGCTGGGAGTATGTGTATTTTTATATACATAACATTGACATACGGACAAAACACATATTGACACACAGTTTGGGCCGGTTCACATCTGCGTTCGGGTTTCCATTCAGGGAGTCCGCTTGTGGACCCCCCCGAATGGAAACCTATACGCATTGAAAAAGCGGTTTACCTGGGAAACCCGCTGACCCCATAGACCAGGGGTAGGCAACCTTTTTTGTTCGGCGTGCCGATTTTAATAAAAAAAATCAAAGATGAGGTACTCGGAGTGCCGGTCAATAATTGTAAGTCTGACGACCCCTAAACTAAAGTCATATACCACAAACCATAACACAGAAGTGCTGCCACCAGATGCTTTAGGACACATGCGTTTACTGCTATTTCCTGGGATGCTCCTGTACTTTCTGATTAGAAGCAATGTAAGTCCATGTGCAGCCCCCAATTAGTGGTAAATGTGTCCAGGAGCACCGTATGGCAGCAGTCTTATGGTGAAAACACACTATGTATCTGGATTCAGCTATATTTGGAACTTTTTCATTCGATGTAAAACTGGTGCATTTTTGCACAAAAAAAAAACAAAGCCTGAGTTTTCTGTGCAAAAACACATCCTTAATATAGAAAACGCACCGTTATTCAGAATAATGTCCCATAGTGGTCCCTGCACACGGTATTATGTCCCATAGCGGCCCCTGCAACATGGTATATGTCCCATAGTGGCCTCTGCACACAGTATTATGTCCCATAGCGGTCCCTGCACACCGTATTATGTCCCATAACGGTCCCTGCACACGGTATTATGTCCCATAGCGATCCCTGCACACGGTATTATGTCCCATAGCGGCCTCTGCACACGGTATTTGTCCCATAGGGCCGCCACGGTTGCCTTGTGGCCTCTGCACACGGTATTTGTCCCATAGCGGCCTCTGCACACGGTATTTGTCCCAGCCCCCGCCCAGTATTTGTCCCATAGCGGCCCCTGCACACAGTATTATGCTCTATAGTGGCCCCTGCACATTCACTAGCTATTATTATACTGTGGGGTCTCTTCAGACCACAGAGTATAATAAGTGGAGGGCAAAGAGAGGTGATGAAACCTAAAAAACAATGTACTCACCATTCCACGCTCCGCAGCCGCTCTGTATCTTCGGGCGCTTCTGTCTGTAGTCAGCGACCGCTCATTGAGTCTCAGGGGTCACGTCGCGTCATTATGCGTAATGACGTCAGATGCAGACGCGACCCCTGAGGCCCTGTCAGCTGACTTCAGGCAGAAGCGCCTGAAGAGTACACAGCGGCTGCGGAGCGTGGAATGGTGAGTTAACACTGTTTTTTATGTTTGATAACTCTCTGGGGCTCCGCTTATTATACTGCGGGGTCTGAAGAGACCCCGCAGTATAATAATAGCAGTTTCGTTTCGGACGTGTTAGGTCCGATCGAAACTGCTGGGTGAGGAGTCCGCTGCCGTGCCAGGGAAATAAGCCTCGCATGCCAAGAGTGGCACGCGTGCCATAGGTTGCCGACCCCTGCCATAGACTATAATGGGGTCCGTGTGGTTTACGCTCGGTTTCCACACGAAACATGCGGAGAGGAAAGTGCTGCTTGCAGCACTTTCCTCTCCATTTGCTTCGTGCAGAAATGATAGTTTATGGGGTCCACAGGTTTCCCAGGTAAGGGAAAACCTGCGCTTGAGTCCATCCGCTACCAATCCGAGTGAAAATCTCAGGAAACAGGATAGGCATCGGATACCGACAGGTTAGCGACGCATTGGTTAAAAACCCATTCATTTGAATGGGTTTTTAAAGCAATGTGTGGGAGTGCGCTTACACCCTCTGCGCTGTAAATCCTTTTTTTCGTCGGAAACAAAGTCGGACATGCAGGACTTCATGTCCGATGAAAAAAAAACGGCTTCGCAGCGCAGAGGGTGTAAGCACACACCCGTGCATTGCTTTAAAAACCCATTCAAATGAATGGGTTTTCAACCAATGCGTTGCTAACCTGTCGGTATCCGATGCCTATCCTGTTTCCCGAGATTTTCACTCGGATTGGCAGCAGACGGACTCAAGCGCAGGTGTGAACCCACCCTAAACCGCTTTGTATGCATATAGGTTTCCCTTCGGGGGTCCCCATCGGACTCCCCGAATGGAAACCCGAACGCAGATGTGAACTGGCCCTTACATACAGGGGAACATAAATGGTGAAAAAGTGAAAAGACAAGAGTGAAATATAGTGACAGGTAGAGGAAAAAAAGAAGTGAGGAGTGAATAAGTGACAGAAGAAAAGCAAACAAAGTGAACATGAAGAAAGTGCAGTTGAACAGAAAACAAATGAAATGCAAAAAAAAAAACCCAAAAACAAATAAATATTTTTCAAATAAATATTACTCAATATGTACTATAACAGTCTAATCTCTCATTATCGCACAGAAAATCCAAGAAACACCCTTCTAGCTAAAACATTTCATTCACAGCTATAGGCAACAGACAGAGCAAGTCAGTTCTGTGAACTAAGACCGAACGGCTTCCACACAGCCCCTGAGGGAAAAGGATCTGCCCAAGGCTATTCTAAAGACAGCCCTGAGACAGGGAATTCTTCTGTCCATCACTAGGTCTCTTACTGTGACCCGGCACCTCCTCTTCTCAATGTCTGCGCAATAGAGCCGAGTGCCAGTACGCCCAGAAGAAGTAGCATCCTGTGCCTAGAATTTCCGGACCAGAAGACAGGTAAGTATGATGGGGTGGAGGGGGGTGAGTTAGTATAGGTGACATTTCGTTTCCCCCCTTCTGGAAAATCAGAACATGTGCCGGGGTCGGCACATGACTGCCCCGGCGATCTAGGTAAATATAGATTTTTGGTAGCGTAAGTAATTTAGAAGGTAGGCTGGGGGGGTGTTTAGCTTAGAAATATCAGTTTATCCCAGACAACCCCTTTAACCGGTCAAGTAATGCCATCCTCCAACAAGACAGTTACTCTGTCATGAACTCTTAAAGTCATATAGATATATAATCTTGTGGGAGCTCTCCTTTTAAATCTCGGAGTAGGTTGTACCAGGAACTTGAGAAAGGTGAAGTCAATCTGGTTTGCTGGTCACTGCAGGTTCTGAATGTCAAAGCTCTTTTTGTTCACTATTAATGTCCAATATCGTTGGTATTATGTGTACTTAATTATTGATGATTATTTCTTTGTCCTCTCTTACCTGGGTTATAATTTTCTATACTACCCTCTATATTACCCTCAGGTACTACACTTTCAATTTGATACTTTTATTTGTATTATACAGTACTGCTGATGTACTCATTCATGAGTACTGAACTCTACCACCTTTGATGGATAGTTTTAATAGATCAGTGATTTTAGATCTGGATGACCAGTATTTTTTGACTGACTACCTAATTGTTTTGGGTTGATTCCATTGTACTGTGATACCAATTAGTAATATTCTGGGGACTTTTTTTCTTGGATGTGATTACTTTGTACAGACTGTTCAAGACTGATCTTGCCAAATCTGTAATGTTTATACAGAATCTTGTATGCATTAAATACAGCTGGCAATATCCTCAGCTACTGCTGGAAGGTGCTTCCTAAAAATGTAGAAGAACAGGATAGAATACATTAATATGACATTTGATGAAATACGTACAGTATGCCGATGTCTACAGAACAATATAAGAATGTGTAAAGTTCATGTAAAGTTCATCTTTAACACGTCATTGGATAATTATAAAGAACTGTGTTAAAGGAAGTGTTTCGTAATATTCTTTATTGCTGTATAGTTGTTGCCTTGCTTTGCAATGCATAGACACAGAGAAGAATGTCAGAAAACTTACATTATATTTGTGTGGGGGAACAAAGCATCTCTTTCCAATTTACTGCACTAGGCACCTACCTCACATCAATCTAGATATATGGGCACTCTATAGCAATATTTGTGTGTTATTATTTGGGCACTGTATAATTTCAATATATGGAAAATGCACTGCTAACAGTATTTCAGGAATATTAATAACTGTGTCCTACAGGACCCATGCTACCAATCATCTCAAATGTATATCCTCTGCTCCAGAGGACTAGACACCTGCCATTCTCCTCACTGGATAAAAGTAATATTACCCTATGAAACCAAAAAGAATATAAATTAATAGGACACTGGACCACTATATACCACTGATAGAAATGACCAAGTTTTTTTTATAAATGTAATTAATATTTTCAAAGAAAAACATACATACAACAAAAGTAAATGAAATAAACAAAGTGGATAGTTCCATTTCCATTGAAAGTACAAAGACACTGCATATAAAGCAAAGGTGATATACAAATTAACTAATTGAGTACTATTAAGCACATGATAAGAAAACATACATAGCTGGGATATAAAGTTAACATGGAGAAACTAGCAGGAAAATTCTAGTGTTCAGGTATATAGACATGGACACAAGTCCATGTACCCCAGAAAGCAGACATTTACTACATGTGATAACAGCGGTGGGACTCAAAACTATATTACAAACCCCAATACATCATGACCCCCCCTCTGTTTAAACTGTTTTTGGGTGGGGCACTGCTGCTGATCTTCTTGGTCTAAAAAGATGCTGCTCAACAGCTGACATGGATGTATAAAGGCACCTCTGCTTCCTACGTAAATCCAATGGCCAGGTCCCCCATCAATAATGAGAAGGGCCATACTTCATCTTGTGAATGAAGCACCAGTGAGCTTGCATGACTGGTGTTCCATTCACTGCTATGGGGTTGCTGGGCTATCTGGCAGCCCCATAGTAGTCAATGGAAGGCTGGTCATGTATGTGCATTAGAACTAATGGGGGACTTTCAGTTCCATGTTTTCCTCATCACTGTGAGGACCCAGCGCGCAGACCCCCAGCAGAGTAATGCTAGGTTCACACTAGCATTCAGAGACTCCGTCACGCATTCCGTTTAAAATAGGCGGAGAGAAAAGTCCTGCAATCTCTCAATTTCAGTATTAAAATCGGTGGAAACCCAGTCATGAACCAGGGAAAATGGCCCAGATTCTGAACTGGTTAATACGGTATATTCTGCTTCTAATTTGTGTAATTTCTTCCATCAGCTTTCTTTTCTCCCCCTTTAAATTTGGAATTAAGCCAAGATATCTGTGGACATTCAAAACCACATATAATTCAGTAGTATATGTGTATTGACCGACGGCAGATTTTCCTTGATCTCTCGTGATCAGGGCATATAGTTAACGCAAGTGCATTATTGCTTTATGTATCATGATGCGACATCTTACAAATGCCTAATCAGCGCATGCGCATTAGATATCGAGACACTTTTGTGATCTTGTGAGATATTAGAAAAAAATCTGCGCATGTATTGTTGTGGACTAGTAAACACAAATCATGCTACACATGCACAATTAAAGGGGTTGTCTGGGATAAAATGTAATTCCTACACTAATCTAAACACCCTCCCCCCACCTACTTTCTAAATTACATAATTTAACAAAACTGTATATTTACCCATATTCCTGGGGCGGTCATGTGACCGCCCCAGAGACATTTTTTGGTTATCCGGTGATGTTCCGTTGAGTTAGTTGGGAAGGGCTGGTAGTGGGCGGGATAACTAGGGAGACATTTTGATTCCGACACCTGACTTTGATTCCGACACCTGACTTTGATTCCGACACCTAACTTTGATTCTGACACCTGACTTTGATACCGACACCTGACTTTGATACCGACACCTGACTTTGATTCTGACACCTGACTTTGATTCTGACACCAGCTGATTTGACACCTGCTTTGATTCTGAAACCTGACTCTATGCAGTTTCTGGGCTGGTTGTAAAACTTAGATGACTTCTGACTTTCATATGTGATTGAGTCACAACTCAGCAGTCAGCTATGAAGCACATACAGTCATGGCCAAAAGTTTTGAGAATGATACAAATATTAATTTTTACAAAGTCTACTGCTTCAGTTTTTCTAATGGCAATTTGCATATACTCCAGAATGTTATAAAGAGTGATCAGCTTAACAGCAATTACTTGCAAAGTCAATATTTGCCTAGAAAATGAACTTTATCCCCCAAAACACATTTCAACATCATTGCAGCCCTGCCTTAAAAGGACCACCTAACATCGTTTCAGTGATTGCTCCATTAACACAGGTGTGGGTGTTGATGAGGACAGGGCTGGAGATCAATCTGTCATGATTAAGTAAGAATGACACCACTGGACACTTTAAAAGGAGGCTGGTGCTTGCCATCATTGTTTCTCTTCTGTTAACCATGGTTATCTCTAAAGAAACACGTGCAGTCATCATTGCACTGCACAAAAATGGCCTAACTGGGAAGAGTATTGCAGCTAGAAAGATTGCACCTCAGTCAACAATCTATCGCATCATCAAGAACTTCAAGGAGAGAGGTTCCATTGGTGCCAAAAAGGCTCCAGGGCGCCCAAGAAAGACCAGCAAGCGGCAGGACCGTCTCTTAAAAGTGTTTCAGCTGCGGGATCGGGCTACAAGCAGTGCAGAGCTTGCTGAGGAATGGCAGCAGGGAGGTGTGAGTGCATCTGCACACACTGTGAGGCGGAGACTCTTGGAGCAAGGCCTGGTCTCAAGGAGGGCAGCAAAGAAGCCACTTCTCTCCAGAAAAAACATCAGGGACAGACTGATATTCTGCAAAAGGTACAGGGAGTGGACTACTGAGGACTGGGGTAAAGTCATTTTCTCTGATGAATCCCCTTTTTGATTGTTTGGAACATCTGGAAAACAGCTTATTCGGAGAAGAAGAGGTGAGCGCTACCACCAGTCTTGTCTCATGCCAACTGTAAAGCATCCTGAAACCATTCATGTGTGGGGTTGCTTCTCAGCCAAGGGAATCGGCTCTCTCACAGTCTTGCCTAAAAACACAGCCATGAATAAAGAATGGTACCAGAATGTCCTCCAAGAGCAACTTCTCCCAACCGTCCAAGAGCAGTTTGGCGCTCAACAATGCCTTTTCCAGCATGATGGAGCACCTTGCCATAAAGCAAAGGTGATAACTAAATGGCTCAGGGAACAAAACATAGAGATTTTGGGTCCATGGCCTGGAAACTCCCCAGATCTTAATCCCATTGAGAACTTGTGGTCAATCATCAAGAGACGGGTAGACTAACAAAAATCAACAAATTCAGACAAAATTAAAGCATTGATTCTGCAAGAATGGACTGCTATCAGTCAGGATTTGGTCCAGAGGTTGATTGAGAGCATGTCAGGGAGAATTGCAGAGGTCCTGAAGAAGAAGGGTCAACACTGCAAATATTGACTTGCTGCATTAACTCATTCTAACTGTCAATATAAGCTTCTGTTACTCATAATATGAATGCAATTATATTTCTGTATGTGATAAAAACATCTGACAAACACACATAAAAACCAGAGGGCAGCAGATCATGTGAAAATATAATATTTGTGTCATTCTCAAAACTTTTGGCCATGACTGTACAATGTTACACTGTGATTGGCCAGGATGACTGACCTCTGAGTGAACTCACTGCTCACACTCAGGAGTAGAAGATACTTGTATAAGTCTGCAGGCTGAGAGCTCCATGAGTCTGATAAAAAAGTTGTCTGACACAAAGTTGTCTGATACCTGACTGAGTCAGAGATCAGGCTCACACATCATCTGAGTTTTTCATATACATACAAGCCAGCCAGCACATACAATGGTGGAGATTTATCAAGTAAAATGCTCCATAATTCTGGTATCATTTTCATCAAATAACCTCTCTAACATGTTGTGTTCCACATTCATAAAGTGTTTTAAATACGTTTATTACTTGTACAAAAAGGGGTGTGGACTCATAGTAAAGGGGCGTGACCTACAACACTGTGCTGCAAAAATACATCCAAATAACTTCTCTAACATTTATCAAGTGTTTTAGGCCGAGGCCCCACGTACCAGGCTGCAGCAAAAAAGCGCTGTGGGAAAAACCTTGGCAGAAATGCATCACAGTTTTTCCCTCAGAGATTTTTGCAGAAAGTCTGGCGAGGTTTCCTCTGTGGACTTTCTGCTTCCATTATACCTATAGTGAAACCACCGGCATTTCCGTAAATAGAATTGACTTGCTATGATCTCCAAAACCGCAACTGTTTCGGAAATTGCAGCATTTTCACTGCATGTATTTTTTTGCAATGCGTGGATTGTAGGGGTTGTACTGGTACTGGTAATTTGAACCGCACACCGTGGCTGCAATTGGTTTGTTTTACAACCCCTACAATTTCTTAACCAAAAAATCATTTGGGAGGGTTTCAGCTTTCATATGAGTCATTTCTAAAACCAATGGATGAATTTAAAGTCAGGTTATAAGCTTTTGAGTCCACAACATGGATAAGCGACAGAACTTCTGTCAGGGACTGTATTGTACTCTGTACCCATTGTGTACTTTCTTGGATAAGCCACTATTTGAATATTTATAGATTTATAGTTGTATATCGAACTAACTTCCCTACTATTTTAAATGTTGTTAAAAAAATTTTGTCCTCTGTAAAAATTGTCAATAAATTTTCTAATTTTTTTTTGTGAAATTTATGTGCAACTTTATTCTCTTTTGTTATGTACTTTTGGCAGCACTTTGAGATGACTCCCACATTAGTATTTTATAGTGCCCACTATATTTATTGAATTCTTAAAAAGATATCTACTTCACACATAGAAACCAAAAACTATTATTTCCTGGGCAGATTGATTGTTGATCTTGAACAAATTATTCACACACACCAACATGCTTTCAATAAACTTTATTGAATTAACCCAGTATATGCTGATTTTCCATCTAACTGCACAATTTTACTCACTTTCACAGAATTCCGGCACTGGTTAAATAATTCCCTTGATCCATAGTTGGTACTGCCTACTTCTACCGCCATCTTTCTATTACCCAGAGCATAATCTGTCCTAGAAAAGGTTTCAAGTGACTTAGAACAACACAAGAACTTTGCTTTTTCCAGAAGTTTTACTCCTTTAGTTATTTAAAGTGCATTCGAAAAATGTTTAACCACTTCAGGACCAGACATATTTTCAGTTTTTTTTTTTAGTTCATATGGTTTTGAGTCATAACATTATTTTTGTTTCGATTATTCAATTAATTTTTGCATCTTTTTTGGTGATTCATAGTGCTTTCTTTTTGTTTTTTTATTATTTCTTTTTTTTAGCAGCACAAAGTGCTACTATAAATATTTTTAAAATAGTTTTTCCTCTCCATTACGATAGTTTTTATGTATGTGATGGATATAGCAGTGACGTTCACTTTAATTACTTTTTCTTTATTTATTTTTTTATACATTGTACCCCCATAAGGTCATAGTAGACCTTTGTTGGGGCACTTTAATATTACTTTTTTTTTGTAACTGGGACTGATACAATAGCCTCCTAAGCTATATTGATGAGCTAATATGGGTCCTCTCTTTAGTGGATTACCCAGATGTATAGAGTCAATGGGCAGTCCAGAAGCGTTAAAATACATTCCCCTGTAGATTTATTAAAACGTGAAATGACAGTTACGGTTTAAAAATTATTTTCTGTTTTGCTGGAAAAAGAAGTGAGGATTGAATAATTGCTCTCATGCACATCTTTTAGGTTGGTTGCACATGACCGTGAATGGCACAATGTCATCCTTGTGCTGGACGTGCACCGGCCGTGCTTCTGCGGCCCCATTCATTCAATGACTGTTAGCCTGCACACTTATCCGTGTAATACACAGTCATGTGCATGGGCCCACAGAAATGAATGGGTCAGTGTGCTATCCAGGAAAAACCTGGATAGCACACTGACCTAGCACACGGTCCAGGTAAAAGTGGACAACCCCTTTAACTTTTAAATCAGCCGGGGGTTCTTCTGCTCCGGCGGCTTCTCCCGGGTCTCTTCCGGAGTTCCGCTGAAGCTGCAGCCTAAGCAGGCCTCAGGAAGAGACCTGTGATCTCACAGGTAGTGACATCGCATGCCATTCGCTCACGTGACCACTGAGGCCAATCAGTGGCTTCAAAGAGACCGGAGCATCGGGGACAGGTGAGTATGATTTTTATTTTTTTTTTTCAATGCACCCAGATGATTTAAAAGTTAAAGGGGTTGTCTATTATTGCCTGGACAACCCTTTTAAGGCTGAAGCCCCATGTTGCTGAAACACAGCTTTTTTTGTTGCAGAGTTTGCTGCGGTTTTTCAAGCCAAAGCCAGGAGCGGATTGGGCAGAAGGTAGAAGTATAAGGGATTCCTATATATCTTCCATTCCTTGGCTTTAGTTAAAAAAATGCATCAAAATCAGTTTTCTGGCATGAGTTATAATATAAATCTACGCCAGTTCCTAACTGGCGTAGATTTCCATTATGACCCAGGGATGTATGGATGATTTATGAAGAGGCAGTAGCCTCTTCATAAACCTCTCATTCTCTGTGCCACTTGGGGGCCTTTATTAAGACTGACATTTGACATACCAGCGATTTCAACATGTCTATTTATGTGTTCGTTTTACAGGATCGTCAACACACACAAATACAGTATGCAATCTGTAAATCAGCCTAAGAGGTAGGTTAGAGAGATCAGTCTATTTCCAGGAAAAATGTGAGTTTACAGCAGGTCTGGAGTTTCACTCAATGGTGTTTACCCATGAACATAACCATATTTAAATTTGTATACAATAGTTAAGCATTTATTAGCAATAATAAAAAATTTAGCAGTTTTATAGATTTCCTTTAACTATCTTAGCGGTGACAGTCTGTTGTCGTAATCAGTTGCCCTTGGATACCACCATGAATGCAGGAACTTTCTGTGTTCTATAACCCAGCTGTGATTTCCTTATTGTGACCAGGATGATCTTTTAATGCATGTAGTGTCCTCATCTCATAACCTGTCCACAATAAGGAAATCATGGCTAAGTCCCAGACCATAGAAAGTTCCTGATTTCATTTTCGTATCCATTGGCAAATAATCTTTCATTTATAAAACAATGGAAAAAAAAAAAAAGTTTTATGTAAATACTCACAGATGACTCCAAGCCAGTACATTCTTTCTCAAAGCCATCATTCCAATCACTACTGTCAACACATTTATATAAATCCCCACAGCACAGACTAAACCAGTAGGATCTTATGAGTATGACTAAGCCTAGTTGCAGATGACTATGTGTATTTTGCGGTCTGCAAACTAATATTCTGTGTTCCGTTTCTGTGGACCGTGTGTCATCAATGTGTCTTTAGCATCAGTGCCGTATGTCCACAAAAACTGACAGTGTGTCATCAGTGTGTGATCCGAAACCCCTTGGTGCCTACTTTTCATGTATATCAGTACATCCGAGTTCTGTCCGTGGTTTTTAGTCTCCCATAGGCTTCTATGGCCGAGTCCATGCCGCAAACACTGAACAGAGTAGGACCTGCTCCATATTTTGCGACGAGGACTCACGGCCCGCACTTGGGCCTATAGAAATGAATGGATCAGTGTGCTATCTGGGAAAAACACAGATAGCACACTGATCTTGCCCACGGTCATCTGCAAGGGGTTAAAGCTAGGGCTACTTTGACTGTGACTCCTGTTGTATTATCCAACACCACCGTGTAACCCTGTGATCCCTTCTCTAATGTAAGGGAATGGAGTTGCATTGTGGCTTAAAGGGGTATTCCCATTAATATAATCATATCTATATTTGTAGATAATTAAAAGTTAAACATTTTTGCAAATATATGTAGTTAAAAATTCTGCAGTGTTTTAAAGATTTTCTCTAACCATCTTAGTGGTGACATCTGTTGTCTTGATCGGTTGCCAATGGATACGACCACGAATGCAGAAACTTTCTATGGTTTGGGACTTGTCAGGAACCTAGCCTTGATTTTCTTATTGTAGCAGGCTAATCAGGCAGGGACACTACATGTATGAGAAGATATCCCATCGACAACAAGGAAATCATAGCTGATTTTCTGACCTTAGAAAGGTCCTGCATTCCTGGTCATATCCACTGGCAACCGATCAAGGCAACAATACTGTGACCACAAGATATTTAGAGAAAATCTTTAAAACTCTGCAAAATGTTTAATTACTTATATTTGCAAAAATATTTAACTTTTAATTATCTACAAATTTAAAAATGGTTATGTTCGTGGGAATACCCCTTTAAGGGATGTTAAAAAAAAAAAAAATCCTTTGTTTCTTCCCTGTCTTTTGTGGTTGTCTTCCCCCCACCCCCCTTTTTACCGTGCTGTTTAGTTTGTGTATTTGATTTCTGCTCATTCGGGGATTTGGCAGATAGCCCTCTCCACTACTGTTGTTTTCCTTTTGTTTGGTTTCTTTTCTTTTTATATATACTTTGTTTTGGGAAAAAAAATTTTCAATAAAAATTACGTTATAAAAAAAAAAAAATTAAGCAGTGTTCCAAATTTTTGTGACAAGAAGTCGTGGTCGCAACATCCCCTGATGCAAGTCCATTCAGTCATATTAACAATAATTTACTTTTTTTATATATTACATATTGCATATTTATGAAGAATGGCATTACTCAGGCCAGTCTTTATAACCCCAGAGCTGGCGGACGGTGTGCCTCATATGCAATGAGGAGCACATCTTGTCATAAATGAGGCGTATTGTCCATTGGGCTGTGCACCTAGGGGAAAATGTATGCCAGATTTGTGACATAAATTATAGTAAATCTGGTGGGGCTAATGCCCCCGGCCCCTGCCTGCCATTGCCACACCCCCTTTTAGGGAAAGTGGTGAAATTGTGCCTATACATTATACTGCCAGCTGTGTCCTGACATTACACAGTGTCAAAAAGTTGTCTGCACCGCTATACACTATGTCCTAATGCTGCATGGCATGGCATCCTCTGTGTGGTGGCTGCGCTGAGTTACTGCAGCTGAGCTCATATAGAGTCCCCCCACATAAGTAATGCTATTAACCGGAGAAAGGGGCACTATTACTGTAATAGTGCCCCCCACATAAGTAGTTTTGTTAACTGTGGAGGGGCACTATTACAGTAATAGTATCGCAATCTCAGGAGGGCATTGAGTTTGTAAATGATTGGAAACTGCATTTAGACCATTCTTTAAAAGTGATGCGTTTAACATTGTGACACAACCAAAAGGAATATGAGAATGTAACTCCGACTTACTGTATGTAAGGCAAAGACTGAGTTAAGGACAGGATTGATAGAGAACCAGTTCATGTCAAGAAAAAACTTGAACAACGCTTAGTTCCAATCCAGTCTCAGATAAAAGAATGCAAGAGAGATAAATTCTTGCGAGACAAGCAAGATTATGACATGGGTCAGATATTTAGCTGGAATGAGAGGTGTATAAGGAAAAGGAAGCCACGTAATCGACAAAATATGGATTATTGGACGACAGAGTCGGAGTCCAATGCCTCTGACAACCAAAATACAAGTGAAACACGTGGAGACAAAAAGAAATGTGAATATGGTAGTGCATACCCTCTTGGGAAACTAATAAGGAGAGGTCGAGGAAAAGAAAAAAAAAAGAAACAGTTTAAGAAGGAAAAGGAAACAAAGACTATTGGCAGCGCTAAGGAGTCAAGATGAAAAAACCGAGAGACACTGATCCTGGGATATTGAACTGTGTCTCACTTTTGCCTAAGGGATTGATTTTTTTTGTTTACCTGAAACATTCTATGCTGTAGAATTTGAAATAGATTTGCATAAGCAGGCTCGGACTGTGGAAGTCCAGTAACGTCCTCTATTAACTAACTTATCCACACTCCTGCTCACTGCAGTCCTCCTCTTTAGCCTTCAGGGGGCCCCCAATTGTGTCCCACTTGTTTTTGATTCTTCAACAAAAAATTAAAATTTTATATATTTATGTTTGAAGCCTGAAATGTGGCAAAAGTTTGAAAAGTTCAAGGGGGTCGAATACTTTCGCAAGGCACTGTATCTACATAAACACCTCTCTGTGTTTCCCAGTTATGCTACAGCTAGCCTTTGAAGAATTTGAGAAAGCTGGGTGACTTGAACATTGTAAATGAGAACAATAAACATGTAATATGTACCTCCCATGCCTTGGAGTTGCACTGCTTCCTATATAGTCAATGTGACTCTGTTAAAGTCAAGGTGGGCTAAACCACATCCACTTAACGATAAGCTCCATACCTCCAAACCTACTGTGATGTCATGCTTCTTGCCAGTCTGTAGCTGAAGATGGAGGCTGTAGGGACTTTTTGTTTACTGTTTATCTGCAAGGTTTAGTGTTCTTTTAAGATTTCGATATAGCACTGCTTATATTCACTTTGGCACAATTTCTTTATTGGTGTGACCTATAACTGGGTTATAGCATTGAAGTATGTTTAGATTATTTTTTTTTTTGTGTCCATAGGACAGAAAGTCAGCTGGTCCGCTGTGGTCAAATGTGCCCCAGCATTCCACTGAAACAATAAAATGTCTCTTTTAAGTCCCAATGTTTTTTAGCTAATGCTGGGTGAATTTGGTCTAGCAATTGCTTCTGCAGTCTTAATGAATTTGAGCCATAGTTATTATCTATTGATTGATAACTCCTTGCAGAGTGAAGCAGTTGCATGACATTGTACAGCTGCATGAGCAGTTAGCCAGCTGTTATTTACACCAGACGTCCCAGAAGGAAGACAGTGACTGTTTATCACTGTCCCACACAGCCTTCCCAATTGCTATGTATCACTGAAAAAAACAAGCAAAAATTTGGTGGTTGGTCATGAACCAGGGAAAAAGTCAGCTCATGAAGTGAGTCATGAATTTACTTTATTGATATTTATTTATTCATCTATTTATTTTATTATGTTACACGTCATAAACATTGTGACCTTATTTATCCTAATTTAACTTCTCTGTGTTTTTTTTAAGTTTATAGAGGCTAAGTTCACATCTGCGCCGGAGTCTATTGGAGACTCTGCCGCAGAAACTGCCAGACACAATTGCACAAATTTTTGCAAAAAATCTGCAGTGCGTGAAAACGCAGTGTTTTACAGTATCTGCAAAGTGGATGATATTTTGGCTAATCCCATCCACACATTGCTGAGCAAAAATCTGCAGCCGAAATGCTACGATTTCAAAAACGCTTACAGCTTTGTAAATCGCACCATGTCAATTATACCTATGGAAATGCTGTTTTCCTTGTAGGTATAATAGAGGCAAAAAGTCTGCAGAGTGAAATTACTGTAGACTTTCAGTGAAAAACGCTGAGAAAAAATGCAATGCATTTCCACCATGGTCTTTTCTGCATTTTTTTTTTTTACAGCGATTTGCTGTGTGGGGCTTTATCCTTACAGGGGTTGTTTTTGGTTAGAGAAACTCTTTCGTGGAAACAGCACTGTACTTTATTTTTGTAAACAAGTGTGAACAGAACTTAATAGATGTGCCCTTATCTGGAAATGTGACTCTGAAGACTGTAAGGCAGTGAGGAGAATAAGGTCCTATGCAATCTATAATACATGCTAAACTAGTCAAAAATCCGCCTCAGTACAGTAGTCTAGCGTAAAACTGACCAAAACCGTGCAGGATAGAAAGAAAGCAACATTACGAGAGGCTGCCATGGGCTGAGTGGTTTATACATATGGGCATGGCACAAGACGTGTGTGTAGGGGCGGGAAGATTCCATTAGTCACATATTAGTCACAGAGGACCGAGAAACTTCATGGCTTCTTCTGCTTCACACTTGTAGGACGGCACTACGTGCTGACAATGAAATAGGAAGCTGAGCTCTAGGATCCCACTGCCCTGTGGACTCTCAGCCTCATGCCGTGTGCAGTTCCTGACAACAAGCAAAGTTCCTTCTTGAGGCATCGTGAAAATGTAGCCGTAAGTTTCTGTCTATAGCCTGTCCTCTGCATTGTGGCTCTTCTCCTGACTGACTGCTCTGACTAGGAATTACATGGCGCGCAATGTAAACCTTGTGTCAGCAATATTCGCAGCCTGTGTGTTGTGACGACTACACGTCTGTGTGTAACGTCACTGACTGGAGCCGCAGGGAGCCGGTAAACAGCTGACACCTGTAATGGTAGTAGTGCACTGGGCTTCTCATCTAACTGCTGTGTGTTATGTCGTTTCTGTAGTGGTTGGTCAGAATATATATAACTAGGCATTTATAAGACATGGACATAATGATGTAGTAAGAGCAGGTGCATAGACTGAAAACATTAGGCTTTGTTCACACGGCATTGTTTCCTCGTTTATTTTGGAAGGTAAACATATTGCATAAAACATTAAAAAGCCATTGGTCAAAATGAGAAGTAACTAGGTACATGCGGTGTGGTAAATGCCAGTGACACGTGCTTACACACAAGTCCTTCTACTCCTGTGCTGCAGGAGGCTCTTTGGAGACGATCCCTTAAGCAGTACCTTAGCTGTGTGTGATCAATCTGACCCTCAGCTAAGAGACTGCAGTAGCCACAAGGCAAGTGTAGGCAGTATGGACTAGAGCAAATTTACATAGAAGTTAGGGAACCTTTGTCTGATGGTCAGGGGTTTAATACAATGTATAGGAAAAATGAAATGAAGTTAATACAACCATGAGTGGCTTTAAAGGGGTTAATACAACATATAGGAAGTGTCTAGTGCGATTAGTAAAGCCATATGTGGGGTTTGAGGGTTAATGTAATCCCAGAAAGCTTGCATTCAAGTTAGAAGAGTCAAACATATAGAAGGCTGTTTTGGAAATGAGTGACACAGGGGTTAATGCAATATATTGGGAGGAACAGGGTTAAAGGTATTATCCATTTTCTACAATTGATGGCTTATCTGCTAGGGTCCTGGGTGTTGGACCCCTGCAGATCTAATATTGATGACCTTTCCTAAGAATACGCCATCAATTTTAGAAAGTGGATAATGCCTTCAATGCCATGTATAGGGAGACACAAAGGTTAATGCAATATATAGAACATAGGGGTTAATGCAATGTATAGAGTGACACAGGGGTTACTTCAATGTATAAGGAGACACAGGGGTTACTTTAACCCTTTCCCGCTGCAGCCATTTTTCAGTATTGATTTGTTACTCCCTGCCTTTGAAAAACCATAACTTTTTTTTATTTTTCTGTTCACAGAGTGGAATTAGGGCTTACTTTTTATGGGACAAATTGTACTTCGCAGTGATACCACTTAATATTCTGTATGATGCACTGAGAAGCTGGAAAAATAATCAGAATGGGGTGGAATTAGACAAAATCTTTTTTATGGGCTTTATTTTTACATGCAGCCAAAATGACATGTTTCCTGTATTCTGTGGGTTGGTACAATCGCAGTGATACCAAATTTATATAGTTTTTTTGAAAAAAAAAAAAATTCTTAGAGTCTGCATATTCTGACACGTAACTTTTTTATATTTTATATTTCCATATACTGGGCTGCATAAGGCGCTCATCGTATGGGAAAAATATTTTGGACACAGGATAACCTAATGTGCATGTGTTTTACATTGTTTGTCTATTTATTTTTATATCTGATCTAGGGAAAGGGGGATGATTCAATCTTTTCAATAATTTTTTTTAGACCCCCTAGGAGTCATAAACCCCAGGGAGCCTGATCACTAATACAATACACTGCAATCCTAAAGCACTGCAATGTATTTTGAAATAGTTGCACTTCTTCACTAGCAGCCTGTAATATAAGCATATAGAAGATGCCCATTCAAGTCTAAGGGTCTGTGGAAATAATGGGCAGCACACGGATGCTATGCATGTGCTATCCATTTACCACTGACCTGAATACTCTGTAAAATATATAATTTTACATTGAAAAAATAGCTGATCAGTTTTTTCATGAATGCAAAAAAGTGAATCACTACAGGCAGTACATGAAGTCAAAGGATTGTGTGCTGTCCATGATCAACATGGGCAATACACGTCCATTAAAAGCAGATGTGTGAAGAAGCCAATAGTTTGGAGTTGTCTTCTTAACATAGTGTTCTAGTTGAAATTTTCAATGACGTCATTCAGTTTACTGTTACATTCAGATTTCACAGAGTATTCCAAAATGGAACCTGACTGTGGTCAAAATTCTGATCATTATCACCTAAATTCTAGTAAGATTGTGCTCTGCTGTTACAGTATTTGCACATAACTATGTAATACTAGTATGATCCTGCTATACCACACATCAACATCATATCCAGTAATTATCTTCTGACCCCCAAACAAAGAGAGAGAGAGGAATGGGAGTTACCAGATTACTTGGGATTTTTGATAATACACTGTGTTCCAAATTATTATGGAAATAATATTTTCTCATATTTTCCAAAATTATCTATATGAATTGCAGTCATTGTAATTTTCCAGTCATCAACTATTCGAGTATAATTGAAAGGTTTTTGAACAAACTGCCTATGATAACAGTATATTTAAAAAAAAAAAACACTCAAAATGCATGTTTTAAATTATTATGCACAGCAGAATTTGCAACCTTTTCATTTTTATTAAGAACAAAAAAATGGTCATTGTGAAATTATAAGCATTAGCAGGTTATTACAAAATGAAATCAGTTTTCAAGCCAAAACTTTATTCGAGGTGATGTTACATTTGCACATAGGACCCCTTGTTCGAAAGAAGCTTCTGAACTCTCTCGTCCATTGAATTTGTCAGTTTTTGGATGGTTTCTGCTTCAATTGTTTTGCATGAGGACAGAATACCCTCCCAGAGCTGTTGCTTAGATGTGAACTGCCTCCCGCCATCATAGACACTCCTTTTGATGATGCTCCAGAGGTTCTCAATGGGGTTGAGGTCAGGGGAGCATGGGGTTCACACCATAAGTTTGTCCCCTTTTATGCCCATAGCAGCCAGAGATGCAGATGTGTTATTTGCAGCATGAGACGGTGCATTATCATGCATGAAAATGATCTTTCTGTGGAATGCATGGTTCTTCTTCTTGAACCATGGCAGGAAGTGCTGTTTGAGAAACTCCACATACATTATGGAGTTCATCTTTACCCCTTCAGGGATCCTAAAGGGGCCGACAATCTCTCTCCCCAGGATACCAGCCCAAAACATTACTCCACCTCCTCCTTGTTGGCGCCGTAGCCGTGTTTGCATGGGGTGTCCATCAACAAGCCATCCTCCACTCTATCCATCTGGACCATTGAGCGTTGCACGGCACTCATCGGTGAACAAAACAGTTTTGAAGTCAGTCTTCATGTATTGTTTGGCCCAATGGAGCCATTTCTGCTTGTGTGCAGTGGATAGAGGAGGTCGACAGGATGGCTTACGCACAGCTGCAAACCTCTGAAGGACCCTGCATCTTGTTGTTCGGGGGGACGTTGGAGGCACCAGCAGCTTCAAAAACTTGTCTGCTGCTATGACAAGGCATTTTTGAAGCTGCTCTTTTAACCTGACGTAATTGCCTGTTGGAAAGAGTCCTCAATTTTCCCTTATCAGCACGCACACGTGTGTGCTGTGAATCAGCTACATACTTCTTGATTGTGCGATGATCACGATGAAGTGTCTTGGCAATGTTGATTGTAGTTATGCCTTGACCTAAATACTCCACAATTTGTTGCTTCTCAGCAGCTGACACATCCTTTTTCTTTCCCATTTTGGTTGAAAATGTAGGCTGCTTAATAATGTGGGACAGCCTTCTTAAGTAGTCTTGCCTTTAATTGGACACACCTGCAAACTAATTAGCACAGGTGTCTGCAATTGCTTTCAGTGATATAAAGAGCCCTGACACACATCACCATCAATGAGTTTAACTGACAAACAAAAAAATTCTTACCTTATCACTCCTAAACACTTTTTGCATAATAATTTGGAACACAGTGTAGACATGTAGAAGTGTTGAGCATTTTGAGAAAATTCTGGTGTAGACTGACTAGGGACATGTATATTACTGATGACATTATGTCCTATCTGTCGGTTATCTATTGGAGAGCAAAGAACATCCATATTTGTGTGGCATGAAGTTATTTTGAACCGCCAGTTGGAAAGGGCACATGCTTGGGTCGTAAGATTACTGGTACTTATCGTTGTGGGGGCTGCAAAGCCTTTGATTTTATCTAAGTGGACAAAACCTTTAAGAGTGTGAGCACCCAACAAGAGTACACAACTAGAAATTTTATTAAAGGGAGTCTATCATTAGAAAAACACCTTTTTAACTAATGGCACGTTGGAATAGCCTTTAAAAAGGCTATTCTACTCCTACCTTCCATTCTTTTCTTCTCCCCGCCGTTTCTGATAAAATCTGTTTCTTTTGTTACGCTAATTACGATCACGGAGCACCGGGGGCATTCCCCCCTCCGCTCTGAGCACCCCCCCACGTAATAACTTTCCACCACCCCTTAGCTCATTGTGTTCACTCCCCTCTTACTCTTCTCCATAACGGATTTTATCAGAAACGGCGGGGAGTAGAAAATAATGGAAGGTAGGAGTAGAATAGCCTTTTTAAAGGCTATTCCAACATACCATTAGTTAAAAAGGTGCTTTTCTAATGATATACTACTTTTAACTGCCAGACAATGGGTGTTATATGTGCCCTTGCCCACTAAACTACATGGACAAACGATTAGGCAATTTTGTCGCCATATAAGAAAACATGTGAGAGATGCCCTGAATGCCCAGGATACTCTCATATCTAAATATGCCCATGATAAACATCAGGGACAGGCTGAATGCTTTCGCTTTCAAGCCATTGAATGAATATGTCTGCCAAATCGTGAGAGAAATTGGAATAAACTTATTCTGAGAAAGGAGGCACAGCATGTATAAGCCCGGAGGGACTTCATGAAAGCATCTTAACTGCTTTACCTGTTTTACCTGCTTTATAATGTGTGATATGGGTACCATTCTATACTGGTCTCTGCTGAATGATGGCTGTTTTGTTTCCTGTAGCTTTCTATCAGCCCCACTGTGGGATGCTGTGCTTCTATTAGCTTTTTTGGGGAGTGCTGTGCTTTTTAGGACCTTGAGCACTCACTATTTATCATTCTCTGCTATGATGGAAATGTCTCCCATTAAAATGGAAATGCCTACTACCACAATGATCTTTTATTAGTAAGGGATGGTCTAGAAAATGTTGTGTGTCATTGAATGACCTAGAAAACAAGTCTCTAGAAAAAAATGCATAAAAAACAAAGCAATATACTGTATATTTTCCTATATATGCATCTCGATGTATCTGCATAATATATAATAAACATTACAATAAATGTAAAAATGTATTGTAATGTTAGTGGTATATATTATGGAGATACATAGAGATGCATATATTGGAAAGTATTTATTTCTCTGTATTTGGGTTTTTGATGCATTTTTTCTAGAGGCATGTTCACATTGATGTGACTGCACTGGCATTGTTTCAAATGGGGGCATTATACTGGAATCCTAGAACTAGAGTTTCCTTTTTTTCTAGAGATGTTGGTGTTAGTTACAGATGACTATGCTTTTAAATATCTTGTGGCGCTTACCGTCGTTTATGCTATAAGTAAGAGGTACTAACCTTGAAATGTGTAAGGGCCGGTTCACATCTGCGTTCGGTTTCCGTTCGGGAAGTCCACTTGGGGGACCCCTCTGAACGGAAACCTATACGCATAGAAAAGCGGTTTACCTAAGGAAATCTGTGGACCCCATAGACTATAATGGTGTCTGTGTGTTTTCCGCACAAAATATGCGGAAACATGCGGAGAGGAAAGTGCTGCTTGCAGCACTTTTCTCTCCACTTTCTTCGAGCGGAAACCACACGGACCCCATTATAGTCTATGTGGTCCGCAGGTTTCCTTAGGTAAACCGCTTTTCTATGCGTATAGGTTTCCGTTCGGGGGGGGTCCCCAAGTGGACTCCCCGAATGGAAACCGAACGCAGATGTGAACCGGCCCTAAGCTGTGTATCATCATGCACTCCAAGTTTGTATTTTAAAACTTCACCATTAAAAGTTAATTTTTAACGAAGAATTATTTGATGATCTGCCCCTTTGTGCTTCCATATCACAGTACACTTCTCCACTTCTTTAATTTTGTATATTATGGAATATACTACAATATTTAACAATTTAGTGGAAATTTTGTATGCCCCTCTATAACATTGAAGCTACTCAACGGTATATTTTGAGCCAATAGAGTTTTGTGAGTACCATGTTACAGATTCATACAACATGGATCTGTAATGCAACTCTTTCTTGCCACACTACTTCAGCAGATGTTGGGTATTTAAATATGGCAATGCCCATGATCAGTGCCTGCATTTTCCCAATTGTGCATGTATGGGTGGATCCCTATCCTTTGGAACAAGATCCGAGAGGTAGCGTCCTTTGTCATAAGAGCCAGAAGCCTGTTGAAGGCTCCCAGGTTTGTCAGTGTATAAGGTCTATTACAGGCTTCTTTAGGCAGCCTATAATAAAAACATAAAAATTTTACAATGCAATACATTAGCATTGCAGTGCATTGTATTAGTGATCAGATCCCCTAGAGTTCAAGACCCCTATGGGGTCTTAAAATAACAGTATTTTCTAATACAATATACAGTCGGTAAGAAACCACAGCATACATTTGATATGGTACAATTAGATTTCTTTCTTTTCTTTTTTTTTATTTTTTGCAGATAACTGCATAAGGTACTGAAATAACTCAAATAATTAGTAAAGATATATACATAGTCCAAATCTATTTAAGGCAATGTTTCGGTCCTGGCGCTGACCTTTTGCCAGTGTTGCTATTGACCAAGGAAAGAAGAAAAACAGATTATAAAAAAAAAAAAAAGTAATATGTTTCATTGTTGGGTTTTAAATGGTACAAAATGATGCTGATATAGTCCCTTTAATTGTGGCAAATTACATGCTGGGCATGGTAATGATGTATTCAGCATTGAGTAATCCTGGATCTGTGAAAAGGAATTCAGCACTGCAGGATGTAAAAGTCTGCTAAAGTTACAGTATGTTAGTGTATAAGGCATGTGATAATTTGCTTGAGCTTTGCTGTAAATATAGATCTATGTGATGTTGGATAATTGTTTACAATATCTGCATTCTTTCCATACAGAGTTTATATACAGTACATACACATGTAAAACGCCAAATAGATTTGTTTAAAGTTAAAATTAAGTGATCCTAGACTTTCGGGGGAGTTCACACTACCGTTACTAATGTCCGTTGCTGTCTTCCGTCATAGGATGATAGCAACGGACATTAAACTGTTGCAGAGAACAGACACAGACTGATTCTGTGTCCGTTCCCATTGACACTAATGTAAACCACATGACATAAGCTATCTTCCATCATGTTTGTTTACTTTTGTAGCCGAAGATAAAATTCTGCTGATTCTGAAGTATGAAGTTTTTAGGGCATTTGCTGCTAAAGGGAAAAACAAGCCCTCATATGGTTAAGTCGACAGAAAAATTAAAAAAAAAAAAAAAAAAAGAGAAATGAAAAAACAAAATAAATTGCTTTCACCTTTGGTTCCAAAAAGTTGCATCCTTACAATATATTTACATGTTCAGTTTTTTGCATGCAGTTTTTGGCCCTAAACCAGGAGGGGACGAAAAAGAGGATTAGAAGCAGATGTCCTCTAACCCCTTTGTGACCATTCAACCATTTCTTGCAAACTTTTACTTGTAATTTTTTTACTGCAAAGTTGCATGACGGTAGTTGTGTATATTAATTGTTGAAGGAATTATTCACTTTTTTTTTTTTTTTAAATTGATGGGTCATCAGTATTATTATCATGAGGTGTCCGACTGTTGGAACTCCCACCCATCAACTGTGTAAAATACAGGAGCTGCAGTTCTCACACACTTTCTTTTTTATAGTTGCTGTTATGAGCATTGCAGCAGTGTCCCATCAACAGACTCTATAGAAAAGATGGCATGTGAGCACTGCAGCTCATAGCATGTAAACAATACCAGGAGCTTTGGCCCTGTGAAAACAGCTGATTGGTGGAGGTCTGACCTCCACCAATCTAAAATTGATGACCTACAGTGCTGGCCAAAAGTATTGGCACCCCTGCAATTCTGTCAGATAATACTCAATTTCTTCCAGAAAATGATTGCAATCACAAATGCTTTGGTAATAATATCTTCATTTAATTTGTCTTCAATGGAAAACCACAAAAAGAATTGTCAAAAAGCCAAATTGGATATAATTCCACACCAAACATAAAAAAGGGAGTGGACAAAAGTATTGGCACCCTTTGAAAAATCATGTGATGCTTCTCTAATTTGTGTAATTAACAGCACCTGTTACTTACCTGTGGCACATAACAGGTGGTGGCAATAACTAAATCACACTTGCAGCCAGTTGAAATGGATTAAAGTTGACTCAACCTCTGTCCTGTGTCCTTGTGTGTACCACATTGAGCATGGAGAAAAGAAAGAAGACCAAAGAACTGTCTGAGGACTTGAGAAGCAAAATTGTGAGGAAGCATGAGCAATCTCAAGGCTACAAGTCCATCTCCAAAGACCTGAATGTTCCTGTGTCTAAAGAACCTCGACTAACATCCAAAGAAGTTCTAGCTGCCCTGCAGTCCGAGGTTACAACAGTGTCAACCCGTACTATCCGTTGGCGTCTGAATGAAAAGGGACTCTATGGTAGGATACCCAGGAAGACCCCACTTCTGACCCAGAGACATAAAAAAGCCAGGCTGGAGTTTGCCAAAACTTACCTGAGAAAGCCAAAAACTTTTTGGAAGAATGTTCTCTGGTCAGATGAGACAAAAGTAGAGCTTTTTGGGAAAAGGCATCAACATAGAGTTTACAGGGAAAAAAAAGAAGAGCCTTCAAAGAAAAGAACACGGTCCCTACAGTCAAACATGGCGGAGGTTCCCTGATGTTTTGGGGTTGCTTTGCTGCCTCTGGCACTGGACTGCTTGACCGTGTGCATGGCATTATGAAGTCTGAAGACTACCAACAAATTTTGCAGCATAATGTAGGGCCCAGTGTGAGAAAGCTGGGTCTCCCTCAGAGGTCATGGGTCTTCCAGCAGGACAATGACCCAAAACACACTTCAAAAAGCACTAGAAAATGGTTTGAGAGAAAGCACTGGAGACTTCTAAAGTGGCCAGCAATGAGTCCAGACCTGAATCCCATAGAACACCTGTGGAGAGGATCTCAAAATGGCAGTTTGGAGAAGGCACCCGTCAAATCTCAGGGACCTGGAGAAATTTGCCAAAGAAGAATGGTCTAAAATTCCAGCAGAGCATTGTAAGAAACTCATTGATGGTTACCGGAAGCGGTTGTTCGCTTAGGCTGAGGGTGCCAATACTTTTGTCCGGCCCATTTTTGGAGTTTTGTGTAAAATGATCAATGATTTGACTTTTTTTTTCATTCTCTTTTGTGTTTTTTCATTGCAAGCAAAATAAATGAAGATATTATTACCAAAGCATTTGTGATTGCAATCATTTTCTGGAAGAAATTGAGTATTATCTGACAGAATTGCGGGGTGCCAATACTTTTGGCCAGCACTGTATGTTAAGGATAGGTTATCAGTTTAAAAAAAAAAAAAAAAAGTGTATAACCCCTTGAGGTTAAGGCCCCACATAGTGAAACACAGTGGAGAAAACGTGGTGGAAATGCACCACATCTTTTTCTGCAGTATTTTCCTTTGCATTTTCCTCTGCAGGAATAATTGACATGTTGTGATTATCAAACTAATTTTTTTCTGCAATGTTTAAATGAGATTAGCCAGAATCCCATTCACTTTGTAGGTACTGTAAAACGCTGCATTTTTGCAATGTGTGGCTTCAGCCTTAAAGAGGACCTTTCATGTCCTCAGGCACATGCGATTTTATATACCGCTTGAAAGCCGATACTGCGCTGAATGTTGTGAGGAATGCCCCCCCCCCTGACAGTACTCGTCCATAGCCCTGTACTGTCAGAGGGGGCGTTCCTTACCGCCCAGCGATGATGCTGAGCTGTGAGGAACGCCCCCCCAGTACAAGTCTATGGACGAGTACAGTCCAGGTGGGGCGTTTCTCACAGTCCATCTAGACTGTCAGGAACGCCCTTCTGACGTTGGGCAGAAATCTAACGGCACCGATATCTCCGGCCCCAGGGCACATAACGGGAAAGCAGACAGTGCGCTGAATTCAGCGCACTGTCGGCTTCCTAGCTGTATATAAAACCGCATGTGCATGAGGACATGAAAGGTCTTCTTTAAGTTGTCTTATTAGACACCGTATGCTGTGCGCTCTTAAAATATTTAGATGATAAGTGCATAGTAGCTGTTGTGATGTGCAGGACATATATTTAGTACAATTGTGGATGACAGCCAAATATTGCTTGGGTTCTGCTATAGCTTATTTTCTTAGAATACAATCTCTTGTGGATGATTGTGGTATACAGTAAATTAAAGGGGTTTTCTAGGATTATGATATTGAGGCCTATCATATCAGATCAATGGGGATCACAATCAGCTGTTTGAAGAGGCGGCAGCATACAGATGAGCACTGTGACCTGTATAGCAACTGTGCTTGATATTGTAGATCACCCCATTAACATGGACTGAGCTACAAAATGCCATTTGACCGATGAAGCTGTCACCACTGGCCTGTGAATTTGATCAAACCATTGACCCACGGCATCGGCAGTGGCACCTTAGTAGTAAACCAGAAAGCAGTGAAGAAAAGAGCATGATATGTGAGGTCCCATACTTCAGGGAGAGGGAAGATAATCATTTACAATACAGAACCTAACATAAGCAGGAGATAAACTTACACAGTGCTTTTTTTTTTTTTTTTTTTTTTAAACTGAAGAACGGCATGCAGTAATGAGTAGCATGTTATACTATATTTCACCCATCCTAAAATTGTAGATCGCCCAATTGTTGGGACTCTCGCAGATGAGTTATTTTTTCCTGACCATGCGTCCCAGCATTGTTTACAAGTTATACACTTCAATGGGACACTGCTGGAGTACGCATACCTGCCACTACAAAAAAGACAGCAATTGAACACTACAGTTACCAGCATGTAAAGTGCTGTTTTGTATGTGATTTCTCTTCCTGTAAGAACAAACAAGTCATGTTGAACACACTGGGGCAAATTTCTTAAAACTGGCATACTGGAAGTCTATTCCAGGTAGGAGTTAATAAATCAGTCTACATCCCCATCCTGCTCCAACCACATTCGTACAATGTGGTGCGAATCGGGGCTTGTGGCGCATGTTTGACGCAAGAAAGGCCTTTGCACCAAACGTGCACCTCAGTATTATCCTTCTACACCAGAAAACCCGAGGGAATGATGAATGTTAAAGAACAGTGGTGTTGAATTGATCTATACTGGGAAATAATTTAGCATAATGTGAAATTTGTTGGTCTAAATCCCTTCTCCCTGCAGACAGCCTGATTCAGTTATTGACAGCCTTCCCTGTGTAAGTGTTGCTGGGTAGGTGTAGTTTATGACAGATTATCAGGTCAACTAGGAAATACAGTGACAGAGCCGCACGCAGCATGCTGGCCCATAATGCAACCAGTAATTTAAAGAAGCAGTTTTCTAATTATGTGCAAACCCTTGAAATTAATAATCTGCCAGTTATTCTTAGGCTGAGTTCTCACAGGATATTTTTCTGCCGCTTTGCAAATGCAGCAAAAAAGTGCATTTGAAAAAGCACATTCGTTTTTACTTAGAAAACACACAAATAAAGCAGAAGCTGCACACAGTGATAAAATTAGCATTCTGCATTTATCATTGCGTGCAGCTGCTGCTTGGTTTATAAAATATCAGAAAAACACAAACCAAACAACCCGTGAAAACCCTGTCTATATCACTTCCCACAAACTATATATCAGTCTATGCAGGGCCTCAGGCTCAATAACATGCAGCCAACAGATGAGACAGCATTTTCAATGTGACAGGTTCACTGTAATGGTTACATACAGTTGACCACTCACTTTTTAAAGATTTTAGTGCATTTTAATAGAGTATGTGATTCTGAACTAAAATGTAATGCACTTTATTTAATAATTTTGGTGTCTGTCTGCCTGAAAAAAACTCGCTAATTTGCTGTCCACTCCCTGTTATTAGGGACAAGTCTGTATGTAGGAACCAAGAGGCTCAAATCATAGACAGCAAGCAGTTTTCCCTATTATACTCAAGTGTCTTTTTTCTTTTTAGCTGCATCATAACCTGGATTTGAAGTTCTATGTCCAGAGGCATGACTAGCAAAGACTGGGCCCCCCGGGCAAACTTATGCCCCCCATGGCATAGCACCCCCTTTCCTGGCCCCCACACAGTATAACGCTCCATTTACACACACTTTAATGTCCCATAGCGGCCCCTCCTCACGGTGTAATGTCACATAGTGGACCACCCATGAACTATTATTATACTTTTTTTTAATAGGTCGTTACCTGCTGGGGTTACTCCAGCAGGTAACAGGCCCTATTTACTTACCTATCACTGCTCCTGTTCACAGCTGACTCCGCTTCCCGTTCTGCGCTCCTGGGGACCCCAGCGAGATAATATGGGACACAGAAGGGGAAGCGGAGGCGGCCATGAGCAGTAGCAGGGATAGGTAATTAAATAGGGCTCGTTACTTGCTGGGGTTACTCCAGCGGTGCGGAATCACGGCACGCGCACTGATCAGTGAAAAATATGATCATGTGCATGTACCCATAGAAATGAATGGATCAGTGTGCAATCTGCGAAAAAAATGGATAGCATACGGATCTCTCCCACGGTCGCCTGCAACTGGCCTAAGGGGGCGTTCACACTACCGTTGGTGACTGTCAGTAGTGTCCGTTGCTATTGTCCGTTACAAGATTTTAGCAACAGACACTAGCTGAACCGTCACAAATCTGTTAAAATTTCCATTAATTTCAAAGTGATTTTATCTTGTGTCCATTAGTGACCGTTAGTGTCTGTTATACACCCAATCCGGCACATGTCTGTTTTTTTTTTTTTCGTGGACAAAAAATTCTACATGAAGGACTTTTGTGTCGGTTAAAAAAAAACGGTTTCATGACGGACAGCAAGCGTCTGTTATTTTTTTTAACATTAAAGTCTATGGGTAACGGACTGCCCGTTATACTGTCCCTTATTACTGTCCGTTTTTTTTCTGTGCATGCTCAGAAAGCAGAAACCAAAAAAGCAAAAAAAAACGGACAGTAAAAAAGCAGACACTAACACAAACTGACACTAATGTGTCCGTCTTTTTTAAATGATCCATTAAATGGATCATTTAAAAAAACGGACACATTAACTTCAGTTAGTGTCTGTTATTGTCTGCTATGATAGGTGTCCTTTTTTTTTTTTTTTTTTTTTTTAATGGACACTTATCATAACTGACATCCAACGGTAGCTTAATAGAGTGATGGAGGTAGTGGTAATCCTTGTAGTTCGATACCAATTTGAGTTTGAGGGGAACTTGGAGCTGGTACTCCTAAAAGTTTCCTGCATTTGTTTCTCTAAGAAAATTCTCCACTTTAAACATGCCAGTCTCCTATTCTCTCGCTGTCTGTCTCATATCATTCCTAGCAGGGTTTTAACAGTTTGCCTTGTCTGTTATGTGGCTCAGGCAGGGCCATTTCACTGAAGCTCTTGTACAGTTTATCCTCATAATACAAATGTGGCACTCTCATTCTCAACTATAAGGTCTCTGTGAACAGCCTCTCCTCTGACTTTAGATTGCCACGCAGTGCTAATGTGACTAGAGCAGTGATGGCGAACCTTTTAGAGACCGAGTGCCCAAACTGCAACCCAAAGCCCACTAAATTATCGCAACGTGCCAACACGGCAATTTCACCTTAAATTAACCTGCATCCCCCCTCTTGCTTACCACAGCCTGCACCCCTCTTGCACGCAGCCTGCACCCCGCAGCTCTCCCGCCCACACTACACCCCGCATCTCTCCCCCCCCCCCACACTACACCCTGCACCTCACATCTCTCCCACCCCACATCTCTCCATGTTCCTCCACTGCTCAGGATACAACTTTTCTTCATGTAGAAGGACCTTCTTACAAGTAAAGACACGCCTACCCTGTCACGTGACCTTATGACGTCAGAAGGTCCTTCCAGAGAACAGTATTTAGCCTTTACCGATTTACACTGACAGTTTTCAGCTGTATGAGCATTTGCACATACAGCTGAAAGAAGCGATTGCTCACTAACGGATTCCCTATTAGTGAGCAATCATGGTGATGGCGCGCGTGCCACCAGAGAGGGCTCTGCGTGCCCTCTCTGGCATGCGTGCCCTCTCTGGCATGCGTGCCATAGGTTCACCATCACGGGACTAGAGGGACGCCACACCAGGCAGGGATCTTTCCTCTACCTGCCTGCTCAACCTCTCTCTAAACAAACTAAGAGAAGACTCTCTCCATCTCCTCCAAAACTACAGAACTCTCTGGAAGGAATGTACCAAAAACTCTGCCCCCTGTTCATAGTGGTTCAGCCCATTTAAGGGAGAAAATATGTTATACACAGACTATGTACAAAATACAGTTGTGCTAAAAAGTTAACATACCCCAGCAGATTTTTTTTGGCCTTTTTTAAGAGAATATGAATGATAATACAAAAACTTTTTCTTCACTCATGGTTAGTGGTTGGTTGAAGCCATTTACTGTCAAACTTCTGTGTTTTCTCTTTTTAAATCATAATGACAACCAAAAACATCAAAATCCCTGTTCAAAATTTCACATACCCCAGTTCTTAGTACCGTGTATTTCCCCCTCTAACATCAATGACAGCTTGAAGTCTTTTGTGGTAGTTGTGGATGAGGCTCTTTATTTTCTCAGATGGTAAAACTGCCCATTCTTCTTGGCAAAAGGTCTCAAATTCCTGTAAATTCCTGGGCTGTCTTGCATGTACTGCGTGCTTGAGATCTCCCCAGAGTGGCTCCATGATATTGAGGTCAGGAGACTGAGATGGCCACTCCAGAACCTTCACTTTCTTCTGCTGTAGCCAATGACAGGTCGACTTGGCCTTGTGGTTTGGATCGTTGTCATGTTGGAATGTACAAGTACGTCCCATGCGCAGCTTCCTGGCTGATGAGTGCAAATTTGCCTCCAGTATTTGCTGATAACGTGCTGCATTCATCTTTCCTTCAACTTTGACCAAGTTTCCTGTGCCTTTTGAAGCTGACACATCCCCACATCATCAGTGATCCACCTTTGTGCTGTACAGTAGGAATGGTGTTCCTTTCATCTTAGGCATTGTTGACACCTCTCCAAATGTAACGTTTATGGTTGAGGCCAAAAAGTTTGATTTTTGTCTCATCACTCAAAATTACCTTGTTCCAGAATTTTGGGGCTTGTCTCTGTGCTGTTTGGTGTATTAAAGGTGAGAGTCTTTGTGGCATTTGTGCAGTAATGGCTTTCTTCTGGCAACTCGACCATGCAGCACATTTTTCTTCAAGTGCCTCCTTATTGTGCATCTTGAAACAGCCACACCGATAGTTTTCAGAGAGTCCTGTATTTCAGCTGATGTTATGTGTGGGTTTTTCTTTGCATCCCGAACAATTTTCCGGACAGTTGTGGCCGAAATTTTGGTTGGTCTACCTGACTGTGTTTTGGTTTTTACAGAGCCCCTGAGTTTCCATTTGTTAATCACAGTTTCAGCACTGCTGACTGGCATTATCAATTCCTTGGATATATTTTTGTATCCCTTTCCTGTTTTATACAGTTCAACTACCTTTTCCCGTAGATCCGTGGACAATTCTTTTGCTTTCCCCATGACTCACAATCCAGAAACGTCAGTGACTGGAGGAAAGATGCAGCAGTCTGTCTGGGTCCCAGAACCTCACTCAGCTTTAATGCACACACAGATTACAAGCAAACGGTCACAGGTGAGGATGTTACCTTTAGTAGCCATTCAAACCTCTTTGTGTCAACTTCTGGGCATGTTATCAGGCCAAAATCACCAGGGTATGTGAACTTTTGAACAGGGTCATTTTGATGTTTTTGGTTGTCATTATGATATAAAAAGAGAAAACACAGAAGTTTGACAATAAATGGCTTCAACCAACCACTAACCATGAGTGGAGAAAAAGTTTTTGTGTTATCATTCATATTGTCTGAAAAAAGGCCAAAAAAACTAAAAATCTACTGGGGTATGTAAACTTTTTAGCACAACTGTAGCATATACACATTCTATTTTCATCACAAATACAGTTTAGTTTTCCAGTGTCCAGTGTGATGCTGCAGTTTATTAACTGAATTTACTTCATTTTAGGAGAAAACAAGAACTAAATTCTCTCTCTCTAGTAATGCTCAGGGTATGCTTATGCTTAGGGTATGTGCAGATTGTGGAAATGGAAGAGGAATTTGAAGCAGAGCTTTCCCCCTTTTAGAGGAGTGGCCCGTGCTGCAGGTTCTACAGCTGAATCGGCTTTACAATCCACGGCAAGATTGAGCAGGACAAGTATATTTTCAAGAATCAGGTGGAATTCAGCTCCAAATTCCACCATGTGAACATACCCTTACTAAACATTGTTAAGGAAAGTATTCCGTACACTAGGTACATAGTGTGTACTATATACATTGTGTATGGACAGTAGTCATGCAGAGACAGGCTTCCTAGCCTACCTATGCACTACCTGCTTTCAAAGCTCCATATCCAGTGCTTATATATTCGTACATCTAGTTCCTACCTGACATCTGCCTCTTACTGCCATTCTAACTATCTGCTGAGAGCTAGAGGAGCCAACTGTACTGAGAGCCAGAGCATCCAGCAGTTAGATGCAGATGGCAGTCAGGGACAATAACAGATGTATACAAACATATAGACCAATCTTTAGAAAGCAAGTAGTCCACAGGTAGGCTAGGAAGCCTGTCTCTGCATTGAATACTGGTTGTACACACTGGGGGAAATTTATGGAGCAAAATGTGCCAGAATTCTAGCATAATTTGTGCCAAAAAGCTTTCGGAAATACCTTGTGCCACATTTATCAAGTGTTTTAGATACTTTTTAGACACTTTTACAACTTGAAAAAGGTCATGACTTTTGTGGGAAAAGGATATGACTGCAAGGACATTATCTGTAACCTTACTTGTGACACCATGTGACAAAATTTTGCCACGTTTTTATGGCATAAACTAAACCACCTAATAGGAGTTGTTAGACTAGACAGTCAAATAATGTAGAAGATTTATCATTCTGATTCAGAGACTTCTGCATTTTAAGACTGTCTAGTTTATCTTTGTGCCGTGTAACTTTTAGACAGTATTAGTAAATCTGCCCCAGTGTATGTAGTACACACTATACAGGCTTTGTACGGAATCCTTTCTGTGGCAATATTCTTAAGACTGGTGGGTTACAGTCTGTCAGACCTATCACTGATCAAAAAATTGAAGGCATATCCTAGCATTGCTCCATCACTTAATGTGGTGGAAAAGTTCTACAGGATAGTTTCACACATTTATCTATACTGGTGTACCATATACATAGTGCCCTTCTTTACCCTATGTAATGGCTTTATCCACAGGGTGATAATTCTTTTGCAGGGGGACAGCAACATCATATCTGACCTGGCATTGTTTTGTGGCCCTATTCTTAAGGATAAAGTTCTGGAAAAGCTGCACATGAGTGTCAATGTGAGGCTTAACAGCATACAATGGCAAAGAATGGTTGCATACACAACAAATTTCTGCTTACCCTATAAAACGCCAGCATGGCTGGTGTCAGCACCTGGCCAACCTAGGCAGGTGCCAGGGCCCAGAGCTGCTGGGGGTGTCCACTGAGGGTCCACAATCAGCTCTTCCATCAAAACACATGGAAGTGCTCATTGTTATGCTTAAAGCCTGGGGAGTGAGCGGTAAGGAATGCTGAAATATGTAGCACCACTTGCTTAGGCTTTTAGTAGACAATGAGCACTTACATTTGTTCTGATTTGAAGTGCTAATTGCGGGTCTTGAGTAGGCCCCTTCCCCTGACTGCCACTTCCTGGCTCTAGCGCTTACATGGTGATTTGTGCTGCATCAGGGATCAGAGAGGAAGGATGTGGTCCTGCCGGAAGCCAGGAAACGTTATACTGTGGGGGGATGGGGGAAAGGGTCTGAAAAGGGTGTCCTTAAATTGTGTATGGGTGCAAAAGGGGGCCGTGATACGGTGTGTAGGGGCTAGACGGCCATTATACCGTGTATGGGACAAAAAGGGGCCATTATACTGTGTGTGGGGGCAAAAGGAGCCATTTAACTGTGTGTGTGGGGGAAAAAGGGGGGCCATTATATTGTGGGGGCAGAACTGAGCCAGTACACTGGGTGGGGGGCATAAGTGAGACATTATACAGGTTGTTGAGCAATAAGGTGGCTATTATTCTGTGTGGGGGCCATTAAGCTGGGGAATTGCCAGTGTCACCACAATAGCACATGTCAATGTGCAGTCTGAGATTTCCTCAAACTGACAACACATAGACCTGCTCCAGTTTTTTCTACTGTAAGCACAAATGAAAGTAAACAAAAGCTTTTTTTTTTTTTTTTTTTTTTTAATTATTAATCATTATGGCCAGTTTATTGCACTGAATGGATATACAGTGACATACATCAATGGAATACTGCCAAAGATATACTGATAGAGAATATAGATTGTGAGCCCTATATGAGACAGTGACTAACAATATCTCGGTAAGGCACTGCAGAATATGATGCAGGTGCTATATAAATAAGCAAAATACTGTAAGTCAGCGTATGCCTTTGATGAGCCTTAACAGTTTATTACTGTTCTATGCATAGTCCACTGCATAGTCAGGTGTAAATGTCACCGTTTCATTTTTGTCTGGATCTCAGTACACATATTAGATTTACTGTGCTATGCAGCATATTCACCATCAGGTGTGTGGCAGTCTAAGTCTTTGCCCCAATCCTTATTGCAAGGTGGCAGCTCCATATTTAGCGTTATTGTAAAATTCCTATTACCAGAATCACTTTCTGCTCTGCTTGGACATCACCATATACTTCATGCAGTTTTACTTTTTCATACCAATAAAAAGGTTAAGTGGACCATTTTTAACATATTTACAAATGTTGTACTTGTAAATCAATTTATTACAATGTAATAACTCAAATATTAATCCCTGTAAACAATGGGAACTGAAAAAAAATTAGTTGCACTAGTATAACAAACACCTTTAGATAAAATAGCAGGCATATGTGTCAAAGTGACTTCTTCACAGAAATTTTACCACAAATGGATAAATGTCCACCACTGTGTGATAAGTATAGAATTTCACATGATCTTAAAACATCCTCCTAGAATGCATGCTTCACATGTTCAGCAAGTGGCTTGTACTGGGTACAGGACGAGATCTTACTTCCTCTTCTACACTGTGTTGTTGACATTTCACATTATTATCTCTTGGATTTACTATGAAAGTGTCAGTTTACAGTAATTCCACATAGTAATGGATGACTGTGCACATATTGTAACTTGTGTATTAACACAAAACTTTCATTTTTTTTTTCTAACAGCCTTGTGTTTGGAAGGCTTTTGATTCTAGATGAAGTTTGGGAGATATTCCAACAGCATATTTTACTTCATGATGAGATTCATAAATAGTAACCTACTTTTATCCGGGATTCCCATCAATAAATGAATCTTTGGATTGTGTTCACATTTAGTATCATCTTAATGCCAAGGTAAGTAAACCATATTTTTTATGGAATATCTGTAGAAATCTACATCTGCAGCTCTACCTCGGCACTAATGTGTGGCCGCAAGGTTAGAGCGGAGACGCCAGCTATTTAAGAATATAACAGCGCCCCTTCAGCGCTGACATCAGATGATTGTCCAATCCACACGGTCAGTCCTCTTTGACGTGCGTAGATACGCCTCCCCCATTTGTCACACCGTACCATATCTGAGGCTATAGTACTATTCTTATTATTTATTTTAATCGAATAACAAGAATAGTACTATAGCCTCAGATATGGTACTGGAAACAGAATAAACGGCCATCTAATAACAAACCTCTACAGTAGGGAAACCAGTATATCGATAGTGAGATATCTATAATTAAACCCATATGATGTTGCCCCAAGATAAGTATATGGGTCAGAGGTATACCAATCCCTCTTTAATAGACAGGTAGTTGGTAGTAGTTGCCCACAGTGTTACATCTCCTATGTCAATAGGAGTTTCATGGTCTTCAGTGTAAATCTCCAATGTTCTTCCCTTTTGGAGAACTTTTCCATCTAAGTTTTCCCCTCTTACAATGAAAACCGTGAAACCCTGGGGATTGAATGAAAATATCATCTTTGCGTGCTTTATTTAGAATTCTCTCTTACATGTTTTTATCTAGAATTCTTTTATATATTGACATTGACATAGGAGATGTAACAGTGGTAGCCTGTCTTTGGGAGTAGTTTTTGAAAATGCAGCTTTTTATGTGTGGATAAGATTAACCAAATCTTATTCCCTTTGGTACTGTAAAATGCATGTTTTTTTTTTTTTTCCACTGCGTTTTCGCAGCAGCCAAAAGCACGGCGTTTCTGCAACGTGGGGTCTTATCCTGAAAATATTATATTATAATACAATATTCACATCCTTGGAAAGATGTTATTGGCCTGGGGAAATAGAGCTTTAGCTACAATTTAATGTACGCCTATATAATGCATAGCAAGTCACATCCTCCAGGAGTAGACCCGCATCATAACCCTGGCTAATAGATGCAGGCAGAGTCTATTGCTGGGGCCACTGACTGGATGCAGAGGTGACATGTTGTTAGTATGACATCATTTCAGGAGCCATAGAGATAAGCACTACTCAGAGCAATGGAGTAATAGCACTGGATCGATTGGGGGTAAATAGGTAAATAATGCTTTTTTTTGCCAGCATTTGCTCCAATTTTTTATGACATTGCACAACCACTTTAACTATACTTTTTAGGACATTAAAAATGTATTTATGGAAAAAGACACCAAAGGTGGGGGATGCTTGGTGTGAGTATCCATGTTGCTCTCCATGCATTTGATGTCAGATTTATCTCAACTGCAAGTTCTGGTCTCTTTTCTTCTACTGCTGTTTTCTGGATGCCCAAAAAAAAAGCCAAGCACTATAGTCACAAGAATAGGTGAAAGTACAAAGTTCAATACCATCTCCTGTGTTTTGGATCTCTCAGTTGTGTTCAGAGCGAGTGGAACAGGACAGGGCTAGGACACTGGTAGTTGAATTAAGACAGAATTAGAGACAGATGTAACATTAAAATGTTCTCTTACCTTTTCACTTTCAGCTTTGAGCGTACTAACAGTCTTACTGCCAGAGAAAAGGGGAAACTAATAAAGAAAGAGCTGGATCAATTTAAAAATGTAAGTATCATTTATATGTGTTCACTTCAGCATAGTTTTCATTTGGGTTTGTGTATTTGTTGTTAAGGTCGCTCACATTCCCAGAAGTGTCTTTTGTTTAGAAAGAGTCAGTACAAATGGTAGTTAAAACTGTAGACACAAGCTTATAGTGACATGGACAGAAAGAAAATAGATTGTGAACCCTAAATGGGACAGTGACCACAATGTCTGTAAAGCGCTGCGGAATATGATGGCACTATATAAGTAAGCATAATAAATAATAAATAAGAAAAGGTAAAAACACAATATAATATGAAGACAGCAGCTAAGATCCAGACTACAGCGGTGTATAATGGACATTATTTAGCCACTGTGTAGCCGAACAGTGTATATCACAGTAGAATAACTGGCATGCCCTAGTTGGTGAGGCACAGTATTGACAAAAGTGAATGTATGCTGCACAGGTCTTGGCTGCCGCAAACTTTTGTTAGACACACACAATAATTGATTCTTATTGTGCTTTAATTTTCTAGTGGGTTCAGAAGACAAATTTTAATATAAAATGAGGTCTTTTCTACAATAGTTGGTGTGGACTTCGAGGCCCGGGTATCACCATGTAGTGGCTGGTAAGGCACCAGCAGAAACAGACTGAGAAGCTGTGGTCTATAGTGTTATCCTGCCTCATCTAGGCATCCAGTAGTACAACAGAGTTGATAGTAAGCTCCCACTCGCTGCTTAGTCTATTCCACTCTGTACGGCAAAACTGACCAAGTGTTGTGCCGCTGGGTGTGCCAATAGGGACATCTAGAGTATTTGAAGATTTGTTTTATGTAGATTAATAAAATAAAAATATCACCTCCAAATTTGTGCAAATGCCTCATCCAGTTTAGGAGTGGGAAGTGAAGATGGAGTAAAAGTGCCTGATAAGTCGAGAGAGAAGCAATTTGTAATTTTTTTTTTGTATTCTCCTGCACTGTTGACAGATAACCTTTAAGAGCTGTCGGATCCAGAAGTGTACTGGACAGAGATTTCAGATGTCCCATAAATTTAGCCTTATTTCAGCTTCTTACTTACTAGGTCCTGAAACAGTCTAGTAAAGCCAATGATACTTTATGGTAGAATAACTTTGTTCAGGGCCTTCTAAATGCTGCCTTAGTTCTTGTGTGGTAGCTTCCCCCTTTAAGATCACTACAGTAGAAAACTGAAAACTAATAGAATTTTATACTTAAAGAAAACTATATGAAACCATACGTTTTTACATGTCATATTGTATTATATGTTTCAATTAGTTACAGGAACATTTCCTGGAGCTGTTTTCATTGAATCATAAAGCTCTGATCTAACTGACTGACTGCCAACCTTTAGAGCAAAAGTCTGAATAGGCTACTTATATTAGATATAGGGTAACAGAGCATACCTACAATGTGCCAAGAGATGAAACGTCTGACGGGTGCTGCTGGATGTTGCTCAGTACTTAGGTTTGCTACAGTCACTAGAGCCAGTTGATTTAGATAAGACCACTAGGACTTGTAATCCAATGGACCACATCTAAAGTTATGTATTAAAAGGTTTTAGGATCTTTCCTACAACTCTCTGCGAAAGCAATATCCACATATAAAATATGTACAATAGGACTGCAATGGCACTGTCATTTTTAACTGGATTACTATTTGCATGTTTAATTGGGATCTTCATTACTTTGACTTTTCTATAAGAACTAATGGATTGCACACAGTATTTTTACAATGATTTATATATAACATATATATGTCTTTTATTTTTTTTAGACATTTAAAAACAGTGACTATTGGAAAAGTAAATATGTAAGTAAACCTGGTTCTGAAAACTTATGTGCTGGTACTTTATTGTAAAGGTATTAACCACAGTGGCTCTGTGATAAAGATTGATCTGTCTTCTAGTGTGCCTCCAATTTCCAAAAACTTCTTACATGTCAGAGTGACACTGAATCACTGTAATGAAGTGGCAGAGGCACTGCTCGGTGTACAGGCTCATATACTTTCTATGAGCCTGTCCACCACTAACCCTTTCTTTTCAGTGATCATTCAAGTACAGTCAAAAGGTAAATATAGTACCATCAGTAACAACACCATTAAAATTGCCTCTAGTGACCCCTATTAGTTGCCTGCCAACTGGCTGCCTAAATATAGGACAACAGAAATCCAACATAACTGGGTAATAACCAAAGATAATAAATGTTTATGGTCTTTGTTTAGCTAGAGCCATAAATCAGAGCAAAATGAACTTCTGTCTGTGTGCTAAACTTGTGTGTTCTGCTGGGAGATCTCTCTCTTATTCGGGCAAGTAGGTGTCTATGGGTCATGTTTAGCTTTTTAAGCTACTTGCCAATAAAGAAAGACAGAAGCAATCTGAAGTCTCCCTGACAATGGTACTTTAGTTACTATGCTCTATGACAAGATGTTAGAGAGTGGCTGCTGTATGGGGCACAGTGACTGGTATAGTAGGATTGGTGGTTGTTACAGGACACAAAGCAGAAATGGTAGGGACTGGCTGAATTTGCTAGTAGGTTCATGTATGACAAATTTCCTGAGTAGTGCCGTATAGGGTAGTGGGTAAGCATGTGTCTTTGTGACATTGTTACCTGATATTTTTTTTTTTCAGATTTTCATTTGTATAGTGCCAACATACAGGTTTGTACAGAATTTGTAGTCACTCACATTGGTCCCTGTCACCATCAGGACTCACAATGTAAATTCTAAGTTAGCCTATAAATATGTTTTCGAAGTGAACAAAAGTATCAAGTAGAAACCCACACAAACACAGGGAAGACTTACAAACTCTATTCAGGTGTTGTTTGTGGTCGGATTCAGCCCCAGCAGTGTGAGGTAACAATGCTGGAGTGTCTCCAAATTATTACATGTAATTGCTTTCCTGTGGAATTTCACCCCTGGGTTCCCTTTAGTCAGTTGTAAAATGTTCTTGGATAAGATGCCAGGAAAGCTTAAGACAGATTGTCCTTTGGACTTTACAATTAGTTAAATTGTTACAATTCTGTATATAGGTATTATATTTGTGATTTAATACTATACATATTCACATTTCTGTAAGAAATCTGGCTTGTACACTATGTGGAAAACACCATTAGTTGTAATATATTAGGTAACAATATTTCTACATAAAATAATTTTCTTCTGGGCCATTGTAATTTGAAATCACATTCAGCACTATATGACAGATGCTGCCATTCTTCATTGTATGTGGTTGGCTGGAGGATGTACTCAATCAATGGGACATTTCACTGGTAAAATACCTGTGTTACTAAAATGCATGCACTGATAAAAAAATAAAGAATCACTATAGCACCCACTGTACTGAATGCCGCTATATGTAAACATTACAGTGGAGCTCAAGTTTACACACTAAGTTCCTGTCCTCACAGTCTGTGCAGTCTATGGGACACAGTTGCACCCAGGAAAGCCTCTTAGTTCAGTATAAGTGTGTGCCATATATTTCTGACTATAAAGGGGGAAGGGAGTAATGGAACTTAGTGATGCTGCAATGTTAATGTTCAGCAGAAAACAGTCTAGTAGCCTCCGCAAATATGGGGAATTTTTAGCATCCTGTATGTCCTCTTGTAAAGCCCTCTTTTTCTTCAAGAATGTCAGGCAACCTTTTATGCTGAGGCCCCATGTTGCAGAAAAGCTGCCTTTTTTGTAACAGGTTTTGCTGCGGTTTTTTGAACCAAAGCCAGGAGTGGATTGAGCAGTAGGTAGAAGTATAAGAGCTCAGTGTCTGACTGGGATGTCTAGGGCCCACCAGTGGATTTGTTTCTAGTGGTCCGCTGCCAGGACACCTGCAGATCAGCTGTACTGAGACAGTGTGGCTAGAGGTAATAACAATGCTATGCTGCTCACCCGCCATACAATGTGCACTCTTGCACTACCTAAACCCACTGTTACACTCTGTATGGCAAGTGAGCAGCGTGGCTCCTGGAATTGTTAACCAATTTATGAACAACCTTTAGTCTGGGCCTAATTTTTTTATGCCCCCCCATACAGTGGCCCGTGCATGGGGAACAGTGATGGGGTCATTATATTGTGTGGAGACAGTGATGAGGGCTAACACCCTGTGATGGGGACATTAAAGTGTGTGGGGCTTTAGGGGGAATATTAAAGGAGTTGTCAGGCTTAATTTTTTATGGTTTATCCTCAGGATAGGCCATAAATACGTGATAGGTAGTGGCTGACACCTGGCCCCATCAGCTGCATGGAACCGGTTCTTGCGCCTGTCCTGTACACAATACAGGGCCGGAAACAGAAAGCAACATCCACTGTATAGCAGACTGGCGCCGTCTCTGCAGCTCAGCTCCCTCTAACTAAATAAGTGCTGAGATGCAATGAACATGCCCGGTCCCTATACAATGGATGTAGCTTTCTGCTTCCGGCTCCGTTTTTGTGTACAGGACAGGCACCTGAAACGTCTCTGTACAGCCCCTTCACTGGTCCCCTTTATAGCAGTATTAGTTGATGATTGCTATGATTAGTTGATTGTATGATTACTTACCTGTTTGCTCCCCGGTCCAGCTTCTTCTTGCTCTGGGTGCATTGTTGTGATGCCTGTGGCTTCCTGCTCTACCAGTAGCAGAACTGAGTCGGGGTGTGACTTCTTACCAGTTGTCGATCCAGTTATTTTTTTTTTTTAACAACCGGATTGGCAGGACCGGGGAGAACATTCACTTACCAATCCTCACTCCTGCTCATGGTCTCCTCCTCTTCCCTTTTCAGCCTTCAAAGGGACTGCTTGGAGGCTGAAGAGGAAGACTGCAGTGAGCAGGAGTGGGGATAGTTAAGGTAATAGAGGCCATTACCGGACACCCACTGCCTATTTAAAAAAAATAAAACACATACCATTTAAAGTGATTGGCGCTATATAGTTGTTCCTATACCATATGGGGTAAGGACTATTACTGTTCAAAGGGAGGGGATCTTGGCACTTTATGTAGTGCTTCTATATTGTTCTAAGCACTGGTGGAGAGCAAGATCTGCTCTATCAATTAGATATTGATATTCCAGCAATCTCTCCAGTGGGAAATACCCCTTTAAATTTAGCTTTATTTTATTATATTTTATAGCATTTTTTCTGATTTGCTTTAATGTGATATTTTTACTGCAGCAAACGGATTTAAGGCTTTATACAGCAAGGATTGACGATTATGCTGTAAGTATCTCACATGAATTACTTATATATGTACCAAAAACCAAAAAGTTTCCATTTTTTGGGGATCATTTCTCTATTTTGTATTCAGGATTAACAAAACTACTCATACCCTCAGAGATTCTGTAAAAAAGCCACTCATAGTCTTGCATAACAAGATAGACCATGTTTAGTTATTTTATTATTATTTATTATGCTTACTTGTATAGCGCCATCATATTCCGCAGCGCTTTACAGACATTGTGGTCACTGTCCCATATAGGGCTCACAATCTATATTCCCTATCAGTATGTCTTTGGAGTGTGGGAGGAAACCGGAGTGCCTGGAGGAAACCCACACATGTTTTATAACCTGTGTGGGTTTAGAACTTCAGAATTTAATCACAACATCTATAGAATTAAATCCATAAAGGGGTTTGCAAAAATTGTGAAGTTAAGCCCTATCCACAGGAAAGGAGAGAGCATGCAGATCGGTGTATGTGTGTGTGTGTTTGACCTGCAGCCTATGGAGATGATATTTGAGTAGTAGACCTTGCTTGGGGAAACTGTCAATGGGGACGTCTTAGTTTGAGGCATTGAGCGGACGTGTAATTTTTTTTTGTTGTTGTTGTTTATTAAAACATTTTATCTTCTTTTATTTCCTATCTCCTTATGGATCATTACTGAGGGACTCTGCTTGTCGTCCAATAGCTGAAACAAACTGATAGCAGCCACCATGGTCTCAATATTTCTGAGAGCGTTACCACCCTGTTAGAACAAATATAAGGGAACTATTGGAATATAAACCCTAGAATTCATAGATTTTGCTTGGACATTTGCCTAGACAGCACTCTGAAAGGTGGAAATGTATTTTGTGGCACCTTTCTAGCGGTATATAACTCTGCCAATGTCAGAGGACTTGAAAGGTCCTCTTTAAACAAACTTTACATAAATCACTAGTACAGTGATGGGGCAACAAGAGTATTTGTGGCCATTATATGACTTGTATTCTGCGGTTTTTAGCAGTTTTCCCCTCTGCAGTTTCAATCTGTAGTTTTCAGCTCTCTTTCAGCTGGTAGCTAGCTGCCAAACACTGCACACAGTAAGTAGAGTAGAATCTGTTTCTTAACTATATCTCACTTGCTCTGAAACAGTCCCAGGACATAGAGAAGTACTGACATGTATTTATGTGATATGATTTGGTTGTGATAGAAAGCTCTTATTTAGCTGCAGCACCACACTAAACCTGAGTTTCTGCTGTTATCTCTCTCTGTTTGCTCACTTCTTCCTCTCCCTTCTCTATAGACTTTTATAGACATGTGCAGTCATGTGATCTGAAGTCCATCTCAAGAGATTTTCAGAGTTTGGAAGAGGGGAGAGGAAGCAGGAAATCAGCCTGATAAGGACATAAAGAAGCATTTTTCTCTGATGAAATGTACAACAAAGTTTCCTAAAATGGCCTGTACTATTAATTTATGCAAATTTTGTCTAAAGTTAGTGACCATTAAAAAAAATAAATAAATAAAAATTGTTGAAGTTTTCTGGAGGAGAGGTAAAAAGAGGAAATTCTATACATAAAAGGATAGAGAAGATGATGGTATAAAATAACAGGGACAAAAGACAGTCACTTGCACCTATCAATAAAATCCTAATCCCTGGGTGCGCATCTCTAAATTTATCAGCAATATTATGGAGAAGAGCCATTAGATACTCCGTAGAGCAAAAGTCCTTGGTTGGGGTGTAGAGGTCTGTCTGTCCATGTTAGCCGGACTAAACTCTGCCATAAAAATGATATTAGGGATTTAGCTGGAGTAAGGATACAGAGAAAGTCTGGTACCCATTCTTCCCACTGATCTGGTAGAGGGAGCAATTAAGAGTCTTGGTGTAGGGGGAGGTCAATGTGGAAATGCTCTTGTAGCAGACCTACTGCTTCACGTATAAATGGGTTAATTAATGGGCACTCCCTAAAAATGTGATAAAAGGGGCCCCCTGGTAGGTAGCAATGCTAGCACATTTTTGGGATGGAGGTTTTGAATTTATGTAAAAATTCAGGCATGTGGTACCAGGTCATCGGTACCAGGTCTCCCAGTATTGAATGCATTGCAAGCTCACCTTAGCACGGGACTATATAGTCATTCAAAGAGCTGCGGGGAGTTCTTTGCCTATCCAGCTCTAGTATCAAGCCAAGTAAGCATGCTTAGTAGCAATAGAGGTGACTTGACCTAATAGGATCGTGTAAATGTTAGACATTAGTTCTGGGTGGATGGGCCGAGAAGGCACAAGTGCTCAAAAAGGGTAGGCCAGGGTAACGCAGAGGTATCTAGTGAAGAAGAATAAAAATGCACTACCGGTTGCTACCTGTAGGTGGCTTCATGGGGCACTGAAAATTTCGATTGTATAGTGGAGAATGACATTAAAGAGGTTGTCCAAGCTAAAATTTTATTTTTGAATTAGGCTTGGAGAGGTGAAAAAAAAAAAAAAAAAAAATATATATATATATATATATATATATATATATATATATATATATATATATAAAAAAAACCATACCTGTCTCCGGTGTCCTTCCAGCGTGGTCTGGTCCTGCTGCTCAGCTGTCTTCTTTTGCAGAAGTCCTTGCCAGCTGTGACTTCTTGGGTCCCTTCTGCTGAGGCCACTGATTGGCCAGTCAGAGGTAGTGATGTCCCGTGTCCTTCACTGAGGCCGCTGATTGGCCTCAGCATTCACGTGCTGTGGGGACTTCCACCAGAAGAAAACAGAGCTGCAGGACTGGACCGTGCTGGGAGGCACCGGGGACAGGTGAGTAGGCATCCAGGGTTTTCTGGTGCAACATCAACCCCACAAAAAAAATTATGATAGAATCGTGCTTTTTTTATTATGGTTAATAAAAGATAATCAGAACATTATATGTACCCCAAAATGATGCCATATGAAAGTACAACTCGATACACAAAGAATAAGCCCTCACTTAGCTATGTTGACAGAAAATACTGTGACATAATACTGTCCCATAGCTGCCCTCCATGCAGTATAATGTCCCATAGTGGCCCACCACACAGTATACTGTCTCAAATACATCGAGATGACCTAACCGGTTCTTGTTATGAATTTCCAAAAAAAAAAAATCAGGTTAGGCTTTGGACCAAATGCACAGTGTAGTCCTAACCTTAGTTGTTGCATGTGGCTGACACTACTTTTTAAAGTAGTATAATGTTGTACCGTGTTATTCATTGAGAGTAGTGGAAGAGTGAAGAAATCAGGCGATACCTTTTAGAGGCTAACTGAGTATATTTATAAGTAAGCTTTCAGGAGTACTAGCTCCCTTCATCAGACATGGTGTGATACAATAACTGAAAATTCACAGATTTTTATACACATGGTCTTCAAAGCATTTTAGAGTCCTTAAAAAAAAGCCAAAACAAAATGCAATCTAAGTAGAGAAGTTATTTACAACAGGTCAAAAAACAATCTGGAAAGTTGTGGTGCGTGACAGAGGGATCTGTTATCTGTTTGCTATCAGGAGGTGATTTGTGACCCTCACAGGTCATACATAGTGTGACATGAAGCTGGCATGAATATTAAGTCCAAATTGCAGAGTTTGAAATTTTTCCATAAACTTGTATTCTGATTCTTTCCTTTTTTCCTGCGTCTTAAAATGTCCCATTAAAACCACAACCTGCAAATCTTCAATAGAGTAGTTTTCTCCGGAGAAATGTGCGGCCACTGGGAGATCGGTTCTGTTGTTATTAATGCTGGATCTATGTGAGTTCATTCGTTGACTGAGTCTCTGCCCTGTTTCCCCCACATAGAGGCCTGTGGTGGGACATTGCACACAGCCACAACCATTTTACCTTTGGAGAGGATCTATATCTACAGCGAATGGGAACTTCAATGGGGACCAGATGTGCACCCCAGTATACAAATCTCTTTATGGCAGAACTGGAAGGAGCATATTTATCAACATGCACCACCAAACCTATGATTTACCTTCATTATATCGATGATATCCTTGTCATCTGGACAGCAGGTGAGGAGGCCCTACTTCAATTCCATAATGACTTCAATGACTTTCACCCTACCATCAACCTTAAACTTAGCTATTCAGGGAGTGAAATTCACTTTCTGGATACCACAATATACATTAAAGACCACCGGCTACTCACATCGATATACCACAAACCCACAGACAGAACGGCCTACCTGAGAAACGACAGCTTCCACCCCAAGCACACAAGACAATCTATCATCTACAGCCAGGCTATACGATACAATCGTATTTGCTCCGACAAAACAGACCTGGACAAGCACCTCCTGGATCTGAGGACGAAATTTCTCAGATTGGGATACGAACCAAAAGTAACAGACAACCAATTAAACAAAGCGGCAGCCATTAACAGAGACAGTCTGCTCACATATAGAGAGACCCGGAAAGAAGCCCGAGTGCCCCTAGTTGTCACCTACAACCCACAGCTGGAGATCCTACGAAGGATTGCCAAGGAGCTCCAACCTGTGCTACATAGGGACAACAGACTCAAGGACATATTTCCAGTCCCCCCTCTCCTTTCCTTTCGACAACCACCAAACCTGAGGCGTATTATCGTCCGGAGTGCCCTGAAGGCCCCAACTGAAAATGGCACCTCACCTTGCCTACACAAAAGGTGCATGACCTGCAAGCACATCCACACCGCTGACAGTGTACCTATCCCACAGTCACAACAGGTGCACAGAATTAGGGGGACATTCTCCTGCAGGTCTTCCAATGTGGTGTACCTCATAATGTGTGTGCAATGTCCCACCACAGGCCTCTATGTGGGGGAAACAGGGCAGAGACTCAGTCAACGAATGAACTCACATAGATCCAGCATTAATAACAACAGAACCGATCTCCCAGTGGCCGTACATTTCTCCGGAGAAAACCACTCTATTGAAGATTTGCGGGTTGTGGTTTTAATGGGACATTTTAAGACGCAGGAAAAAAGGAAAGAATCAGAATACAAGTTTATGGAAAAATTTCAAACTCTGCAATTTGGACTTAATATTCATGCCCGCTTCATGTCACACTATGTATGACCTGTGAGGGTCACAAATCACCTCCTGATAGCAAACAGATAACAGATCCCTCTGTCACGCACCACAACTTTCCAGATTGTTTTTTGATCTGTTGTAAATAACTTCTCTACTTAGATTGCATTTTGTTTTGGCTTTTTTTTAAGGACTCTAAAATGCTTTGAAGACCATGTGTATAAAAATCTGTGAATTTTCAGTTATTGTATCACACCATGTCTGATGAAGGGAGCGAGTACTCCTGAAAGCTTACTTATAAATATACTCAGTTAGCCTCTAAAAGGTATCGCCTGATTTCTTCACTCTTCCACTACTTTTTAAAAGCTGACAATAAAGAATGTAAATCCATGTAATGATTTTAGTGGATATATCTGTCTTCTGATGTTGATATACAAGAACTTTAATGTTTTCTTCTATACTACTTCCAGGACGCTTGCACACAACCAATTTTTGATTGCTATTGTGAAGAATTTGAAGTGGTAGCAGAAGAAATTAGTATGACAGGAGAGGAAGATGTAGCCAAGGACTTAAGGAATACACTTGCAAATATGCGGACTTATCGTCCATCAAAGAGTGATATGGTAAGTATTATTAGAATGTTCTGCATTATTGTCATGTATATGAAACTAGAACATCTAGGAAAAAAATGAATGACCCTTAACACAACTTGTACTGTAAAAATTCTGTATATCACAGTTGAGACAAAAAAAATATATTGTTAAGATAGGTCACTAATATCACAGGGGTGTGTTGAATTAGGCCCCAACAATCTTACATTGATGTGGCACTTGGGTGAACACTACAGCTTCTTCATTTCTTAGTCACAACTCCATACACTTTGTAGTAGCTTTGCCTGGTACTACACATGACTGTCCTATTCTCTTTAATGGAGTACCACATGTACTCCATTAAAGAGAGTACCACATAAAGACTCTGCAAAATGTACAGCACTGTGCCTGTTAACCAATGAAGAGCTCAGAGCACTGCACCATCTTCTAACAGCTGATCGTTGTGGTGCTATAAGTTGGACCAGCTGATATTAATGACCTATCAAGGGGTTGGCAACCCCCGGCATGCGTGCCAAGAGTGGCACGCAAGGCTTATTTACCTGGCACGGGCAGCCTGAGTCCTCACCCAGCAGTTTCGATCGGACCAAACACGGCCGAAACGAAACTGCTATTATTATACAGTGGGGTCTCTTCAGACCCCTAAGTATAATAAGTGGAGCCCCCGGGGGAGGTGATCAAACATAAAAAATAATGTTAACTCACCTTCCCTGGATCCGCAGCCGCTCTGTTCTCTTTGGGCGCTTCTGCCTGACGTAAGAGACTGCTGACAGGGCCTCAGGGGTCACGTCTGACGTCATGATGCATAATGACGCAACGTAACCCCTGAGACTCAATCAGCGGTTGCTGATATCAGGCAGAAGCGCCCGAAGAGCACAGAGCGTCTGTGGAGCGCAGGAAAAGGTGAGTTAACATTGTTTTTTATATTTGTCATCTCTCTTGGCCCTCCGCTTATTATACTCTGGGGTCTGAAGAGACCCCACAGTATAATTATAGCTAGTGAATGGCGACAATTGCAATATTATAAAAGTTAGAATATTATACTGTGTGCAGGGACTACTATGGAGCATAATACTGTGTGCAGGGGCCACTATGAAGCATAATTCTGTGTGCAGGGGCCGCTATGGGACATACCGTCTGCAGGGGCCGTTATGGGACATAATACTGTGTACAGGAGCCACTATGGGACATAATACCATGTGCAGGATTTGCTATGGGACATAATACCGTGTGCAGGGACCGCTATGGGACATAATACCGTGTGTAGGGGCCGCTATGGGACATAATACCATGTGCAGGGGTCGTCAGACTTACAATTATTGACCGACACGCCGAGTACCTCAGCTTTGATTTTTTTAATCGAAATCGGCACGCCGAACAAAAAAGGTTGCCTACCCCTGACCTATCATAAGGGTCCTTAAACACAGGCAGATTTTTCTGCTGCTAATGAGCACCGATTGACCATATAGCAAGTCAGTTGGCAATAACATGTAGCAAATTATTGGTATTGTATGTGCTTGTCACAGTAGTCTTTTGGGCATGTACAACGTACACATCCATTAGAGACCATATAAAACCATCTTCTAGAAATGACGTGGATAACTACTTAATGTTTAATTTTGGTATAGTTGTATGATTGAATAGCTTTGGGGAATGTAGTGACATCTGCACTTTTTCTAATGACAAAAAAGTCATAAATCATTTGAAATTTTTCAAAACCATTACAACATGGCTGAATGAAACAATGACAATGCAATTTTCTATATAACAATAATGATGCTGAGGTTTACTCATTTGTGCCATTAGTGCAAAAAACTAAGAAAATGTTCCTTACCATTATGTTCACCAAAGTCATTCAACAAAAAATTAAAAATCCACTACACAATGATGCATAAATTAGCATAATTTATTAATATTCCTGTGAAACTCCTATGGAGCTCCACCAACAATGAGTGCCCTCCCCCATAAAAAGTGAGGATAGTGCCAGGAGAGACTCCACAATAAATAGTTGCATCAGCAGAGTAACCACATAAACTGCACACATAAATTGAAACCACAAAGGTGTAGCATTAAATGATAAGATTCCGGTTGACAATTTACAAACCTCCAATTTAAAGGCAATGGCAGCAATATAAATACTGTATTTATGCAGCAGGCTCCCCCTAGTGGCGGCTGCCAGCAATATTTGCAGGAGACTGTGTGTTCCTGGATTCTCAGTAATTTCTTCTGTTTCAGTAGATTCCTGGAAGTCTGGGAGAGGCAAGTATGAACGTGGCAGTGTTTCAGATTTTCATGGTCGGTGAAAGCTGGTAGCTGATATAATAGGTTTAGTGTGTACTGCTCTTCCAGTTGTGCAAGGCACAAGTGTAAATGGTGATCTAAATTCTTTATAATAATTAAACACAAAATAAATGAATAACTTATTCCCCCTCATGTCTGTATTTAGTAGAGGCAGCAGAACAAGAAACAGTGGCCGCCTTCACCTCCTGTCCCTACCACCTCTACAGCTAGTTAGTTCAGTGGCGGGCTGCGCCAGTCACTCGCACTCACTGCGACACTATATGTCTGTGAGGCAGGACTCCGGAGCAGCCTCTTCCCATCCGTGCTCGCTCCCCTGCTCTGCCAACAAAGTTGTAAATTATGGTGACTAGGTGATAATATGAAGCGGCTGCTTCTATGTCCTGCTTTCAAGACAGTGTCACAGTGAGTGTGAGTGTCCCAGCAGAACTGGACTGCCCTTTTCTCCCTCCAGTGTCTGTTTGCCACTGTGGCTGTGTGCCATATTATGAATGAATCTGCTCTCTGTCTGTGAACTGCAATTGAACATAGTGTTCTGGCATCCGCATCACTGTGTCAGGTCAGACATGACAGTCAGAGAAGCAGAGCAGTAGTCATGAATGAATCCACCTTCCTGCCTGTAGATTACAACTTTGCTTGTGTAGCCAGGGAAAGTGGAGGCGCCATTTCCGCCTCCTCAGAGACTCTACAATCTGCCACCTGAGGTGAGATGCTCCTCTTCCCTCATGGTAGATACGGCCCTGCTGTCCTCTGAGGGATTTTTCTGTTATCCATTTCATGACAAGTAAATTGTCTGAATAATCATAAGATTACTGAAATGTACTAATCCGCATTTACTATAATTCTGTTATCAGTATTCCTTGGAACTCTTTGATTGTACACTTATCACTAGTTATGGAACTTTAGGTAAATTGTTTTGCGATTTATTTTTTGTTTGCAATGAAATTAAGGATTCAGTCTTTTATTTTCTTAGTTGGTCAGTCTCCAAAGTCTACTCAGATTATTCAATGTTGTTTCACAATGAAGAATGACTTCTCTTTATAGACACAGTATAGCTATTATGTCATGTCAAACAAAAATGTATGTTACAAACATGATGGAAGGGTCTCTGTGTAGTTAAAATAACTTCTGATGTATTGTAGCGACAAATCGAGTTTTGATCAGTTACGGCCCTAGTACTGAGACTCAGTAAATGCCCTGAGACTATCGGTGTGGAGGAGGCCCAAGATGGCAGCCTCTTGCTTCTCTGCTAATGGTGGCTTTGTTGTCAAATTCTCTTACAGGCCCTGAGGTGGCACATTGATAAGGGGGTTGCACTCTGATGATGATGATGATGATGATAATGAAGGCTCTCCTAGAGCACTCCCTTCTGTGTGTCTCCCATGTGCTGGTATTTCAGGGGTTCCCTTGATAGTGGGTACAAATAAGGCATCGGAGAGAGGATGGCAGTTAAACCGGTGATGCTCATGGAACAGTTTAGATAGCAGGTTTTCTTTCAGTTACAAAGCATCATGGAGCCACATTTACTTACACCAAGCAGTATCAACATTTTGGGCACTTTATAAATTAGGACAGGAGTGGCATTTGCTCTTCACTTCCTTCTCTAGTCCTCTGACCTTTGCCACTGTGGTTATCTGAGGTGACCCCTGGGACTTGGTCCTTTCTTCCCAACCACTCTTGGGGAAAAGCAGGGCATCTATTTTTACTGCTGCAGCAGCATAGAAATGGCTGAACTCCAGCATAAGGCTGAGGCCCCACATTGCGGAAACACATGTTTTTTGTTGCATATTTTTCTGCGGCTTTTTGAGCCAAAGTTATGAGATGGCTTGAAAAGGAATGGAAGCACTTAGACGTTTCCCTTCTGTTAACCCCTTCCCGACATCCGCTGTACTATTACTCTGCTGCAGAGCGGCCACCATAGCTACCTTACAGCGGAGACCCTGAGCTAATGCTGATCACAGGCATTGCAGTGTAGTGTGCCCCCCCCCCCCAAATAAAAAAAAAAAAAAAAAAAACCCTGTCCTTGTACCTTTTTCCTTGCAGGCCGGCTCCTGAGATTGCGGCATCCGACCTGTTCTTATGGCAGCCGCAACATTCTGAAGACTTGCAGGCCTGCCATAGGAATATTACTGTAACATAGCAAAAGTCCCATAGACTGCAGTACAGTTGTATTGCATTCTATGGGACCTGCAATCAAAAGATTGCAGGTTCAAGTCCCTTACGAGGTCTAATTTAAAAAAAAAATCTTATACAACTGTGCCCACCTCCACATAAAGGTGGGCATTCATCCAGTGACAAACGTAACAAATAAACTGTGAAAATACATAAAAAATAATAAATGAGTTAGTAGAGTGCCCTGTGTAGATTCCGGTTTACCCGCCAAATCTATGAAAAATGCTGGGTAAGGGGACTGGACATAAGGGTGAGTGCGCAAAGCAGTGGATGAGAAGTGCAGTGCAGTGTGCCAAACTCAGTGGGATCCCTGAGTTAAGTCCCTTGGGGCACTTCGGGCCTTCAAAGCTGGTGGCCCAGACCCAACACCATGTGGTTCTCTGTTCCCCATCACGAGCTTTTTGTTGCCTCCCAACAGTGGGATGACCACCGGCGGAGGCAATTACTCACAGGATCTGATAAGAATAGATACTACACTTGATCTTAGCCAAGAGGACGAGAATCGAATTGTTGTACTGATGACAATTCCACAGGATAGGAGCAGCGCTGCAGTTCACTGGAACCACATCTATGCAGAGGAAGGGGCTGCTGTGCTGCTCCTATTACTTGTATAAGAGTGGTGCTACAAATGCTGCCCATCAACTAGCAGTTTCCGGCACCCAGAGGCTTCTAGAACAGATGATTTGTGCATGGCCCAGGTGTTGGACCCCAACAGATGTATAGTCCATCAATACTAGAAACTGGATGACCCCTTTCATTTACATATGCATTTGCATGTATCCTGATTTTTTAAAATTGAGGTTAAGTATATGAAATGGTAAACTTTCTGCTTTTTACTTTTTTTTCTCCTGCAGACTGGTATCTGTAAAAAGTGTGAAGAATATGAAGAGAAATCTATTCAGGAATTTTTGAAAAGCTTTGAATCGATAGCTCAAAAAATGAATGCTCAATAATGATAGCAACCTTCTTTCTTAGCAGCAGCTGCATCTGAAGAGGCAATGATGTTGTGAGAATGTTCTCATAAGACTCTGTTCACACTGCTGTTTCTTGCTGTTTTTCTGTCAATATACTTGTACATGAAAAAGATGGGTTTCAATGGACATTCCTATTCATATGATAAGTTGGCAATACTTACCCCCCAGTTCCATCAGGTATCTGTTGCTCTTGAAAGGTTGAATAGTTTTGACTGCTAAGCTTTTCTATCAAGTTAAAACAAAAAAATCTTGTTTAAGTTGATATGAATCTATTAAAAACAGATCCATCCAGAATCTCCTGGGCCCCAATGCAAAATCTGTACTGGGGCTTCTACCTAACTTGTGCTTTTTAGAATAGTAGCTTATTTTAAGTGGCAGAGGGATTTTTGGAGCACCGTCTTGGTCTAGGGTCCAATAGCAACTGCTACCTCTGCACTCCCTATAGCTACACCACTCAATCAGAAACTAAAGGCTTGATCCCTTAAGTCTAGAATGTAAATTCTGATTATTGCTATCTTAATAGGAATATTTTATGTAATATGTACAACCATTTATAACTGTATTTTTATACTTATTGCAATAAATTATGTTTATTAAATATAAGTATTGGCTTCTTTGCGAAATTAATGAGGTTGCTGATGTTTCTCTATAACAGGTAGACAACCTTTTTTGTTTATCGTGCCGATTTAAATTAAAAAATCAGAGATGAGGTGCACGGAGTGCCGGTCAATAATTGTAAGGCTGACAACCCCTATGTACCAGAAACCATAACACAGAAGTGCTGCCACAAGATGCTTCAGGACACATGCGTTTACTGCTATTTCCTGGGATGCACCTGTACTTTTCCATTAGAAGCAATGAAAGTACATGTGCAGTCACCAATTAGTGGTAAATGTATGTCCAGGAGCACTGTATGGTGGCATCCTTAGGGTGGAAACACACTATGTATCTGGATGCAGCTATATTCTTAGGCCACTGGAACTTATACTTCGATGTAAAACTGTTCACATGGTGCGGTTTTGCACAAAAAAAAAAAAATTCCTGCTTTTTTTTTTTGTGCAAAAACATATCGTTATACAGAATAACGAATACAGAATACCCCTGCACACGGTATTATATCCCATAGCGGCCCCTGCACACGGTATTATGTCCCATAGTGGCCGCTGCACACAGTATAATATTCCAACTTTTATAATATTCCAATTTTTGCCGCTCACTAGCTATTATTATACTGTGGGGTCTCTTCAGACCCCAAAGTATAATAAGTGGTGGGCCTAGAGAGGTGACAAACACAAAAAAAAATAATGTTACTCACCTTCCCTGCTCCGGAGCGGCTCTGTTCTCTTCGCGCTTCTGCCTGAAGTCAGCGACCACTGATTGAGTCTCAGGGGTCACGTCAGCGTCATTATCAGCCCTATCAGCGGTCTCTTAGTTCAGGCTGAAGCACCGAAGAGAGCAGATCCACTCTGTAGCGCAGGAGAGTTGAGTAACATTTTTTATGTTTGATCACCTTCCCTGGGGCTCCGCTTATACTCTGGGATCTGAAGAGACCCCACAGAATAATAGCAGTTTCGTTTCGGTCGGGGGTTGCCGACCCCTGCTCTATAACATAACAAATCTGTGGATTGGTTTTCTAAACAATGACTTTAAAATCCAGTATAGAAAGTTAAAGAGGTTATCCCATGAATTGTCTTCATACCAATAATTCTGTCATACTGTTAATAGCTGTTAGATAATCTGCAGTGTTTTTATTTTTTGCGGAATTCATTCAGGAAATACTGTAGATTTTCTGCAGTTTTCACTGTTTGCATAGGAAAGTGTGAAATTCACAATAACAATTCAATCATCACTCATCCTCATGTCCAGTCTTGCAGTATTTCTAAGAACTGTGTCTCCATTACATGGAATAGCTGCAGTCGTGTTACCTGCCTTGTTTCATGTAATCATGAGTTATTGCATCTTTCAGTACATTCTCCTGAGTCCTCTATCCTGCATTCCCCATGAAGGGCACTCCAACCACCTTCAGGCTCAGGCAGTCTTACTACATAGAACTGACACAGCAAATACTACCACCACCATCTTCTACACTGCAGGCCCCCTCTTCAATGCACCATCCCTGAGGAGTGCTGGAGACTTGGTGGAAACAACTACCAATATGGTGAACCTATCCATGGTGACTAGTACTCCCACCCTCCTTGCTTTCCTCTATTGGATGGCTTCATTAGTAATATTGAAGTGACATCAAGCTATAAGAATGGAGAAACAGATTTTAAAAAAAAAATCCCTTTTTGGTGGTGTCCCTGGTGCTTCAGTGTCCCCCGCTGCTGTCCAGTCCATCAGCACTCTTGTGCTTCTTCCGGCAGAAGTCGTTACCTCACGTGACTGCTGAGGCCAATCAGCAGCCTAAGGAAAGGAACATTACTCACATATGTCACTTGTGAGTCCCGTGTCCTTTCCTTAGGCCACTGATTGGCCTCAGCGGTCACATGTGGCGAGATTTTCCACCTGAACAAGATCCGGGTGCAGCAGGACCGGACCGCGGTGGGATACATCGGAGCACTGAGGACAGGTGAGAACATTTATGAATAATGTGATAAAGATTGGTGATTCACATATTAATGTAAGAATTGCATAGCTGCAGCAGTCACAGCAATGGCTGCCTGTGCCTGCCTTACTAAGGCTGGGTTCACATCTGCGCTTGCATTACATTTGGGGATTCCGTTCCCCTCTCCGCATGAAAAATGTGGAGAGAAAAGTGCTGCAAGCAAGCAGCACTTTTCTCTCCGCATTTTTCCACCCTTTGCGGGTGGAAATCAAGCGGAAACCACACATACCCCATTACAGTCTTTGGGGTCCGCGGGTTTCCTAAGGTAACCGCTTTTTTATGCGGATTAGGTTTCCGTTCGGGGGGGTCCCCAAGCACACCCCCCAAACGGAAACCCGAACGCAGATGTGAACCTAGCCTTACACACTCACACTGATGCTTATCTCTCACTGCATAGTTATCTAACTACTCTTTCTTCCTCACTGTCAGACACACTCAATGAAATGAATCCAATATCTATCTGTATTCTGTCTTTTACTATCTTTCTCTGTCTGATCTGTTCTCTCTCTCAAGACAGCAGCATTTCCTGGTTGGGCTGTTTTAGGCCCCATTTTGGAACTTCAGGCGGTTTTCTAAATCGGTTTTCCAAACTCTGACCCTGTTTAACCTGCGATGGAAAACAGAAGCTTTTGCTTGGGTTTCAGCTGGCCCGACTGGGTCCGGCAGTCTCGAGTCATGGGCAAGATCAAGTGTGAGAATTCTCAGCTAATTTGCATTCAGGCTTCTCAGGTGATTTTGTAGGTAAATGGGCGACTTTACATAAAAGACGGAAAGCTAAAATGGATAATTTATACACTTTCTGATAGTGCTGTTTAGTAGTGAAAATCCTAGTAACAGGCTCCCTTTTAAATTATCGAATAAAGAGTTTAGTACCTAATATATAAGAATTACATACATGTTGTCATCACAAGTATCAGTACAAGGAGTATATCCCAGTTCCATAGTAAAGTGCATAGTGCCAATACGAGCTCTCTGGAAGGCTTTTCCTACATAAAATTCAATTAAAATAATAATTACAATAATAATAATAATAATATAACATATAATAATAAAAAATAAGCAATAGTAATTCAATATAACAATATTCAGCATTCAATATATTCAGTATAGGTAGTACATAAAGGATGGTCTTGTATGCTGATCACAGGGAGGTCCAATGTGCATTTTGCAGTCTCTCTCTTCTCTGTTTTTTTTTAACCTACATTTCCCTCTAACTGGAGCTGTAATATGTGTCACATCAGTTTAAATGGGTATAATCCATGACATGGCCAGTCTGCTGGCAATCACAAATAGCAGTGTGTGCCTTTTCTTTTTCTACTGGTTATTCAGCATATTGAGCAGTAATATGTTGTGTGCAATAAATAACCAGTCAATTACATCATTTCTTAAAATAAGCCACTGTAAGTTCAACAGTAAAAGCCTGTGGGGTATTGGGAAGGATGTGAACATTGTTGCTGTACTTAAAGGTACATGATGGAAATGGAAAACAGCTGCTTATGCATGTTCATAGGGCACATTCTGTATACCTATGGAAATGTATCTGGACTATGATGTCCGTGAAAACGCCTTAAATATGTACATTTTTGTAACCATTTTACTATGACTCTAATGCACATAAAATAAATGTAAAAGGTAGCCTTTACTAAAATGTTCCCTACATCTTCTCCACTCTATTTTTGTGATTGTGGAGCTGTGGGAACTCATGCCCATATTTGGTAGACCTGCGAAAAAGTGAGACGGTTTTGGTGAAGGATCTACAATATGATTAAAATCTCTGTTTACCTCCCTGACAGGCACTAGTTAATGAAACATGGGATATCTAAATAAGCCAGTTTGTTTGTTTCGTTTTTGCTCCTGGCTCCAAAAATTGCTATAGCAACTTGCTGTAAAAAGGTGGTGGTCCAGTCAAATCCAAATTGAACTGGATCATGATCAATGATTATTTCCATTGTCTTCTCCAGGACAGGGAGGAAAGTGGCAACCATGGATTGACTATTTCTCACAAATATCAAAATCCCTTTAGCAAACCATGATGCCTTATTCTACCCCCTTCTACTCTGCTCTACGATTCTCATTTCCCTTACCTATATCCCAACCGTTACTCCTTTTTACCCTACTTTTTGACATCTAACCCCATTGCCCTAAGTTTGAAATGTATTGTTTTGCCTTGTTACCGTTGTACACCATGGTGCTCCTCACAACAAGCTGAGCAAGCTTTACGTGCAACCATTCGAGAAGCATGCTGCTCCTCTTAATATAGCTGCCTGAGCACCAGCTTTTCTTCTATTGTGGGAACAGGCTCTTAACTTTTCATCAAAAGTTGAAATATATGCCAGGTCTTATTGGGCAGTCTGTTTTCTGGCTGTATAAGCCTTTATACATGGTGTCCTATCAGTTTTAATGCAGCTAATAGCCCGGCTATGGCTGCAGCACATTTTACATTTCTCTCTCAGGATATGGGCATGTACACTAAGTTTGCCCACCTCCTACACTACTAGTAGGTTCTGTACATGTAATTCTTCCAGGAGAAACTGTAAAATAGCAAACATACAGTGCCTTGCGAAAGTATTCGGCCCCCTTGAACTTTTCAACCTTTTGACACATTTCAGGCTTCAAACATAAGGATATAAAATTTAAATTTTTTGGTGAAGAATCAACAACAAGTGGGACACAATCGTGAAGTGGAACGAAATTTATTGGTTATTTTAAACTTTTGTAAAAAATAAAAAACTGAAAAGTGGGGCGTGCAATATTATTGGGCCCCTTTACTTTCAGTGCAGCAAACTCACTCCAGAAGTTCAGTGAGGATCTCTGAATGATCCAATGTTGTCCTAAATGACTGATGATGATAAATATATTCCACCTGTGTATAATCAAGTCTCCGTATAAATGCACCTGCTCTGTGATAGTCTCAGGGTTCTGTTTAAAGCACAGAGAGCATCATGAAGACCAAGGAACACACCAGGCAGGTCCGTGATACTGTTGTGGAGAAGTTTAAAGCTGGATTTGGATACAAAAAGATTTCCCAAACTTTAAACATCCCAAGGAGCACTGTGCAAGCGATCATATTGAAATGGAATCAGTATCAGACCACTGCAAATCTACCAAGACCCGGCCGTCCCTCTAAACTTTCATCTCAAACAAGGAGAAGATTGATCAGAGATGCAGCCAAGAGGCCCATGATCACTCTGGATGAACTGCAGAGATCTACAGCTGAGGTGGGAGAGTCTGTCCATAGGACAACAATCAGTCGTACACTGCACAAATCTGGCCTTTATGGAAGAGTGGCAAGAAGAAAGCCATTTCTCAAAGATATCCATAAAAAGTCTCGTTTAAAGTTTGCCACAAGCCACCTGGGAGACACACCAAACATGTGGAAGAATGTCCTCTGGTCAGATGAAACCAAAATCAAACTTTTTGGCCACAATGCAAAACGATATGTTTGGCGTAAAAGCATCACAGCTCATCACCCTGAACACACCATCCCCACTGTCAAACATGGCGGTGGCAGCATCATGGTTTGGGCCTGTTTTTCTTCAGCAGGGACCGAGAAGATGGTTAAAATTGATGGGAAGATGGATGGAGCCAAATACAGGACCATTCTGGAAGAAAACCTGTTGGAGTCTGCAAAAGACCTGATACTGGGACGGAGATTTAACTTCCAACAAGACAATGATCCCAAACATAAAGCAAAATCTACAATGGAATGGTTCACAAATAAACGTATCCAGGTGTTAGAATGGCCAAGTCAAAGTCCAGACCTGAATCCAATCGAGAATCTGTGGAAAGAGCTGAAAACTGCTGTTCACAAACGCTCTCCATCCAACCTCACTGAGCTCGAGCTGTTTTCCAAGGAAGAATGGGCAAGAATTTCAGTCTCTCGCTGTGCAAAACTGATCGAGACATACCCCAAGCGACTTGCAGCTGTAATCGCAGCAAAAGGTGGCACTACAAAGTATTAACTTAAGGGGGTCGAATAATTTGGCACGCCCCACTTTTCAGTTTTTTATTTTTTACAAAAGTTTAAAATATCCAATAAATTTTGTTCTACTTCACGATTGTGTCCCACTTGTTGTTTATTCTTCACCAAAAAGTTAAAATTTTATATCCTTATGTTTGAAGTCTGAAATGTGGCAAAAGGTTGAAAAGTTCAAGGGGGCCGAATACTTTCACAAGGCACTGTATATCTTGGGACTCAAACACTGGACTCCAATATCCAGGTTATGATGCAGCTAAACAGATCTCTGACACACACAAGATAAATGTGAGCACAATAAGGCAAGCTACTTTCTGTCTATGACTAACTTCCCATCAGCAATAACACAAACATGTACAGTCATGGCCAAAAGTTTTGAGAACGATACAAATATTAATTTTTACAAAGTCTACTGCTTCAGTTTTTCTAATGGCAATTTGCATATACTCCAGAATGTTATAAAGAGTGATCAGCTTAACAGCAATTACTTGCAAAGTCAATATTTGCCTAGAAAATGAACTTTATCCCCCAAAACACATTTCAACATCATTGCAGCCCTGCCTTAAAAGGACCACCTAACATCGTTTCAGTGATTGCTCCATTAACACAGGTGTGGGTGTTGATGAGGACAGGGCTGGAGATCAATCTGTCATGATTAAGTAAGAATGACACCACTGGACACTTTAAAAGGAGGCTGGTGCTTGCCATCATTGTTTCTCTTCTGTTAACCATGGTTATCTCTAAAGAAACACGTGCAGTCATCATTGCACTGCACAAAAATGGCCTAACTGGGAAGAGTATTGCAGCTAGAAAGATTGCACCTCAGTCAACAATCTATCGCATCATCAAGAACTTCAAGGAGAGAGGTTCCATTGGTGCCAAAAAGGCTCCAGGGCGCCCAAGAAAGACCAGCAAGCGGCAGGACCGTCTCTTAAAAGTGTTTCAGCTGCGGGATCGGGCTACCAGCAGTGCAGAGCTTGCTGAGGAATGGCAGCAGGCAGGTGTGAGTGTATCTGCACGCACTGCGAGGCGGAGACTCTTGGAGCAAGGCCTGGTCTCAAGGAGGGCAGCAAAGAAGCCACTTCTCTCCAGAAAAAACATCAGGGACAGACTGATATTCTGCAAAAGGTACAGGGAGTGGACTGCTGAGGACTGGGGTAAAGTCATTTTCTATGATGAATCCCCTTTTCGATTGTTTGGAACATCTGGAAAACAGCTTATTCGGAGAAGAAGAGGTGAGCGCTACCACCAGTCTTGTCTCATGCCAACTGTAAAGCATCCTGAAACCATTCATGTATGGGGTTGCTTCTCAGCCAAGGGAATCGGCTCTCTCACAGTCTTGCCTAAAAACACAGCCATGAATAAAGAATGGTACCAGAATGTCCTCCAAGAGCAACTTCTCCCAACCGTCCAAGAGCAGTTTGGCACTCAACAATGCCTTTTCCAGCATGATGGAGCACCTTGCCATAAAGCAAAGGTGATAACTAAATGGCTCAGGGAACAAAACATAGAGATTTTGGGTCCATGGCCTGGAAACTCCCCAGATCTTAATCCCATTGAGAACTTGTGGTCAATCATCAAGAGATGGGTGGACAAACAAAAACCAACAAATTCAGACAAAATTAAAGCATTGATTCTCCAAGAATGGACTGCTATCAGTCAGGATTTGGTCCAGAAGTTGATTGAGAGCATGCCAGGGAGAATTGCAGAGGTCCTGAAGAAGAAGGGTCAACACTGCAAATATTGACTTGCTGCATTAACTCATTCTAACTGTCAATATAAGCTTCTGTTACTCATAATATGAATGCAATTATATTTCTGTATGTGATAAAAACATCTGACAAACACACATAAAAACCAGAGGGCAGCAGATCATGTGAAAATATAATATTTGTGTCATTCTCAAAACTTTTGGCCATGACTGTAGTCACGAGTTTATAGACATACACACGTGGACAAAATTGTTGATACTCCTCGTTTAATGAAAGAAAATCCCACAATGGTCACAGAAATAACTTGAATCGGAAAAAAGTAATAATATATAAAAATTCTCTGAAAATGAACAAATGAAAGTCAGACATAGCTTTTCAACCATGCTTCAACAGAATATTTTAAAAAAGAAAACTCATGAAACAGGCCTGGACAGAAATGATGGTACCCTTAATTTAATATTTTGTTGCACAACCTTTTGAGGCAATCACTGCAATCAAACGATTCCTGTAACTGTCAATGAGACTTCTACACCTCTCAACTGGTATTTTGGCCCACTCCTCATGAGCAAACTGCTCCAGTTGTCTCGGGTTTGAAGGGTGCCTTTTCCAGACGGCATGTTTCACCTCCTTCCAAAGATGCTCAATAGGATTTAGGTCAGGGCTCATAGAAGGCCACTTCAGAATAGTCCAATGTTTTCCTCTTAGCCATTCTTGGGTGTTTTTAGCTGTGTGTTTTGGGTCATTATCCTTTTGCAAGACCCATGACCTGCGACTGAGACCAAGCTTTCTGACACTGGGCAGCACATTTCTCTCTAGAATCCCTTGATAGTCTTGAGATTTCATTGTACCCTGCACAGATTAAAGACACCCTGTGCCAGATGCAGCAAAGCAGCCCCAGAACATAACAGAGCCTCCTCCATGTTTCACAGTAGGGACAGTGTTCTTTTCAAGATATGCTTCATTTTTCCATCTGTGAACATAGAGCTTGTGTACTGTGAAGGATCTAGGTCTTACCAGAAACCGCTCCTGGCCTACCTGAGATCGCTTTGATTACCTCACACCCACTTTTCGTGAATGTAGGTCCAATAGAGGATAATATGCAAGACGGGCCTTCTAAATTTTATATATTTATTAACCCCTAAATGGGTTGGCACTAGACACTTAACACATACATAGAATACATGCAGCGATTAACAAGCAGATACAAGTGAAAACAGCATAACACGGTACATAAAATAAAAATGGGGATAACAGAAAGAAAAGAATATATATTACCAACACCAGCTTGTGATGGTTTCTCTGGCCTCCAGGTGTTGAGCCAGGGCACGTATCTTATGAAGCGATCAGCAGCAGGTGATCCTAGCAGAGTAAAATGGCAGAAGACCTTCTGGAACAAGTAGTTAGTCCATTTCTCTGAGCCCATGTGGTAGGCTCAGGGCACAGTCTTGGGCAAAGCATGTGTTGCTTAACCAGGCAGGCAGGTGTTTGCTCCGCCAGGCCGCGGGTGAAGATTTCTGTAAGTGGGAAATGGGGGAAATTGTGGTTGGTTTTTTTGTCCTGGGTGGTGCTTGGTCCCGTGGGGTGGGCTGTGGGGGGGGGGTTTTTGGCGTTGTGTGGGGTGTGGGGGGGTGGGGGTGTGGGGGTTTGGGTTGTTTGTTTGGGTTGTGGGTTGTGGGTGTTGGGGGGGTGGGGGGGGGGTTTGTTTGGTGTGTTGGGTGTTTTTGTTTGCGTGTTGGTGTCTTTCATGCGGTTATGCCTCGTTCAGATTCATAGCAGGGCCTCAAGCCTAGCTGCTTAGGCCGCATGTCAACCACATGGTCATCACATGGTTGCCTTCCCCCACAGCTCGCCTCCAGGAAGCGTGCATCTCTAAATTCACAGGACAACAGAGACTGGTTCAGGCCTGGGCGGAGCCCTTTTGTCTCCCCTGGTCTCCTCCCCTGAGTGAGGCCACCAGGGGGGAGAAGCCCCGCCCCCTCTCTACATCTCTCAGAATAACTTTTCAGTATAATTCTATGTATGATGTTTATAGAGTCTGGCTGGTAGTATAATGGGGTTCCTGGCGAGATCCCCAATACATAGACTCCAAGTTCGACACTCCAACTCCCTTTGGGTAAGGAGATCAGTGCCTGGACCTTTCCTGGGCTTTGAACTGTGACTTGTGTATATTCTGAGCGTGCGCCTGGAACTGATGCATCTGGGGAATTTATCGGGGCGACTGTAAGATGTTCCCCAGGCCAGATATTGTCATAAAACCATAACTCTTTTGAACTAACAATGGTGCCAGGGTGTCTATCAGTGATATGCGGATCATTTGCATAAAACATCCTGTCTAAATGAACCCCCGCTGGGTTAATGAGGGTTGCAGTCTTATACAGATACAGGTTTCTGACCAAATGGCTGATTGCTTCAGGGACAGGACAATAGTAGTCTGACCACATTCCATTTGCCCCACTAGCTTTGATCCTAGGCCCCAACCCCCACTGTGCAGTGATATAGACCAATATTGATATCATAAGACCATACCTGCACCTAATATCATGACACCTCCTCTTTTTAGAGCGTGCACGGAGGAAGGCGGATCCGGCGATCACCTTCCGCAGGCACCTTAGTGGCCTGACCGCTATACCCTTCTCCTCTCTAGTCTGACTAGGGACGCTTCTAAGGCTCAGGCTCTGAGCCACGTACACCTGGCTACCTCCTGCCTGTTCTGGGTCCGCTTTCTGAGTGCTGGCATCCCGTAGACCCACACTCATAATCCCAGGCCCTTGGGGTACCATTCCAGAGATCCCATCCCGGCAATCTCTGCTCTCCTGGCTACCCTTGGCCTGCTCTGAGTCTGCTTTCAGAGTGCTGGCATCCCATAGGTCCACACTCATAACCCCAGGTCTTTGAGATACCAGTTCAGAGACCACATCCCGGCGGTCTCTCAGGGTCTCTCCCACACTTGCCGCTAGTTGGGAGAGTTCTAGGGGATTCTGCACCTCCCCCTTTGCTTCCAAACCTAGAGGCACCTCTGGTTCTGGCACAGGTATATTTGGACCCTGTCTTCCCTCCCAGACACCTTGCCCCCTTGGGCCTACACCCTGTTCCTCCTGTACTTGGGTGGGTGATGGTGATACCTTGGGCAAATGACTGAGATCATGCTTCCCCAAACCATCCCCCCCACAATACATTGACAGGTAATACATTTGACATACCCACTTCTTGGATCCCACCTCCAGCACCCCATGCCATCTGCATTTGGGCCATGGGCACTCCTGGAATAGAACTAGACAGAAGAGACGTGCATGTCTCATACCCGCCGGACTCCTTCGGCTTCAAGGGAGTGAGGCTAGTCATGGCGGTCTCAGCACCGACTCCAGGTGGTATAGGCAACGGTTCAAGGGTCGGAACGCCCTCCACCCTTGTAGCACTCTGGCTGCGGACTAGCACTGCACTACCAGCAGTCCGTCCCTCACCTGGATCGGCCATGAGATCCCCATAGCCTGGCACATGGTCAGCAGTTGGGGGCTGATCTGCACTGGGCGAAATAGGAGAAGTCACTTTCAGTGTCTCAGAAGAGCTACCCTGTACACTTTCACAACAAGCATTGACAATTACATTGACAGTACATTCATTAGCAATTGTTAATTCACACCGGGCCTCAGTGAGGGCTGGAGTAGACACCTTGACAAGCTGGGAGGGAGACGCCCCCGCAGATGTGGGCGTGTCTACAGATCAAGTCTCACTGGCTCCTAGCACCGGAGTGAACAAAGCATCAGTAACATTTTTGCTGAGCTGGGTTGCAGGAAGCTCATTTGCATTTTCCCTGCTCTCAGCTGAAGGCAACTCATTAGCATTTACACTGACTGCCATGGAAAGTATCTCAAAGGGGGGGTTACGGGCCCCTTCTGCAGATATGACAGTTTGAGCTGCTCATCCTCTCCAGCCGAGCCATTGCCAATTGGTGCTCTCGCTCGGCCTGGCGCTCAGCAGCTTCCATCTCTCTCTCTGCTTGTTGCTCAGCAGCTTCCCACTCTGCCTGTTGATATCGGAGGATCAACTGTAGGCGAGCGTCAGAGTCACTGGGGCCTAGCTGCTGTAAGGCCAGTTGCAAATAGAAGTCCCATCTCCCCACCTGGCTGGGGCTACTGGTCCCTCCAGGCATAGTGATTACTGGGGCAGGGCTAGTTGCTGCAGACGTCTGGTTATGCTTCTGAGCCCACTGGCCACTCACTGGAAGCCGTTACCAAATAAAAGATAGGATAGAAAAACAAAGAGAAAGGGAAGGGAACAGCACCGTGCTAAACTTTCACTGTATCTTATAGCCTGCCCTAGTACCGAGCTCGCTTCGTAGGATTTTTCCGCAAATCCCCAGCATCTGAGTTATACCACACACCCAAACGCTGTTTATCCTCTATCCCACAACGCTGCCACCACTGTGGCACCGCTCCTGGCCTACCTGAGATCGCTTCGATTACCTCACACCCACTTTCCGTGAATGTAGGTCCAATAGAGGATAATACGCAAGATGGGCCTTCTAAATTTTATATATTTATTAACCCCTAAATGGGTCGGCACTAGACACTTAACACATACATAGAATACATGCAGCGATTAACAAGCAGATACAAGTGAAAACAGCATAACACAATACATAAAATAAAAATGGGGATAACAGAAAGAAAAGAATATATATTACCAACACCAGCTTGTGATGGTATCTCTGGCCTCCAGGTGTTGAGCCAGGGCACGTATCTTATGAAGCGATCAGCAGCAGGTGATCCTAGCAGAGTAAAATGGCAGAAGACCTTCTGGAACAAGTAGTTAGTCCATTTCTCTGAGCCCATGTGGCAGGCTTAGGGCACAGTCTTGGGCAAAGCATGTGTTGCTTACATGTGGTTATGCCTCGTTCGGGTTCATAGCAGGGCCTCAAGCCTAGCTGCTTAGGCCGCATGTCAACCACATGGTCATCACTTGGTTGCCTTCCCCCACAGCTCGCCTCCAGGAAGCGTGCATCTCTAAATTCACAGGACAACAAAGACTGGTTCAGCCTGGGCGGAGCCCCTTTTGTCTCCCCTAGTCTCCTCCCTGAGTGAGGTCACCAGGGGGGAGAAGCCCCGCCCTCTCTCTACATCTCTCAGAATAACTTTTCAGTATA
>CAMRHE010001406.1:0-109818 GCA_947044405.1 Leptodactylus fallax | reverse complement strand
TTGTACATAGCAGGTAGTATTATAGTAGTTATATTCTTGTACATAGGAGCAGTATTATAGTAGTTATATTCTTGTACATAGGAGGTAGTATTATAGTAGTTATATTCTTGTACATAGGAGCAGTATTATAGTAGCTATATTCTTGTACATAGGAGCAGTATTATAGTAGTTATATTCTTGTACATAGGAGTAGTATTATAGTAGTTATATTCTTGTACATAGGAGCAGTATTATAGTAGTTATATTCTTGTACATAGGAGCAGTATTATAGTAGCTATATTCTTGTACATAGGGGCAGTATTATAGCAGTTATATTCTTGTACATAGGAGCAGTATTATAGTAGTTATATTCTTGTACATAGGAGGTAGTATTATAGTAATTATATTCTTGTACATAGGAGCAGTATTATAGTAGTTATATTCTTGTACATAGGAGCAGTATTATAGTAGTTATATTCTTGTACATAGGAGCAGTATTATAGTAGTTATATTCTTGTACATAGGAGCAGTATTATAGTAGTTATATTCTTGTACATAGGAGCAGTATTATAGTAGTTATATTCTTGTACATAGGAGCAGTATTATAGTAGTTATATTCTTGTACATAGGAGGTAGTATTATAGTAGTTATATTCTTGTACATAGGAGCAGTATTATAGTAGCTATATTCTTGTACATAGGAGCAGTATTATAGTAGTTATATTCTTGTACATAGGAGCAGTATTATAGTAGTTATATTCTTGTACATAGGAGGTAGTATTATAGTAGTTATATTCTTGTACATAGGAGCAGTATTATAGTAGTTATATTCTTGTACATAGGAGGTAGTATTATAGTAGTTATATTCTTGTACATAGGAGGCAGTATTATAGTAGCTATATTCTTGTACATAGGAGCAGTATTATAGTAGTTATATTCTTGTACATAGGAGTAGTATTATAGTAGTTATATTCTTGTACATAGGAGCAGTATTATAGTAGTTATATTCTTGTACATAGGAGGTAGTATTATAGTAGTTATATTCTTGTACATAGGAGCAGTATTATAGTAGTTATATTCTTGTACATAGCAGGTAGTATTATAGTAGTTATATTCTTGTACATAGCGAGCAGTATTATAGTAGTTATATTCTTGTACATAGGAGCAGTATTATAGTAGTTTTATTCTTGTACATAGGAGCAGTATTATAGTAGATATATTCTTGTACATAGGAGAGTATTATAGTAGTTATATTCTTGTACATAGGAGCAGTATTATAGTAGTTATATTCTTGTACATAGGAGGTAGTATTATAGTAGTTATATTCTTGTACATAGGAGCAGTATTATAGTAGCTATATTCTTGTACATAGGAGCAGTATTATAGTAGTTATATTCTTGTACATAGGAGTAGTATTATAGTAGTTATATTCTTGTACATAGGAGCAGTATTATAGTAGTTATATTCTTGTACATAGGAGCTAGTATTATAGTAGTTATATTCTTGTACATAGGAGCAGTATTATAGTAGCTATATTCTTGTACATAGGAGCAGTATTATAGTAGTTATATTCTTGTACATAGGAGTAGTATTATAGTAGTTATATTCTTGTACATAGGAGCAGTATTATAGTAGTTATATTCTTGTACATAGGAGCAGTATTATAGTAGTTATATTCTTGTACATAGGGGGCAGTATTATAGTAGTTATATTCTTGTACATAGGAGCAGTATTATAGTAGTTATATTCTTGTACATAGGAGGCAGTATTATAGTAGTTATATTCTTGTACATAGGAGGTAGTATTATAGTAGTTATATTCTTGTACATAGGGGGCAGTATTATAGTAGTTATATTCTTGTACATAGGAGCAGTATTATAGTAGTTATATTCTTGTACATAGGAGGCAGTATTATAGTAGTTATATTCTTGTACATAGGAACAGTATTATAGTAGTTATATTCTTGTACATAGGAGTAGTATTATAGTAGTTATATTCTTGTACATAGGAGTAGTATTATAGTAGTTATATTCCTGTACATAGGAGCAGTATTATAGTAGTTATATTCTTGTACATAGGAGCAGTATTATAGTAGTTATATTCTTGTACATAGGAGGCAGTATTATAGTAGTTATATTCTTGTACATAGGAGGTAGTATTATAGTAGTTATATTCTTGTACATAGGAGCAGTATTATAGTAGTTATATTCTTGTACATAGGGGGCAGTATTATAGTAGTTATATTCTTGTACATAGGAGCAGTATTATAGTAGTTATATTCTTGTACATAGGAGGAGTATTATAGTAGTTATATTCTTGTACATAGGAGCAGTATTATAGTAGTTATATTCTTGTACATAGGAGGTAGTATTATAGTAGTTATATTCTTGTACATAGGAGGCAGTATTATAGTAGCTATATTCTTGTACATAGGAGCAGTATTATAGTAGTTATATTCTTGTACATAGGAGTAGTATTATAGTAGTTATATTCTTGTACATAGGAGCAGTATTATAGTAGTTATATTCTTGTACATAGGAGGTAGTATTATAGTAGTTATATTCTTGTACATAGGGGGCAGTATTATAGTAGTTATATTCTTGTACATAGGAGCAGTATTATAGTAGTTATATTCTTGTACATAGGAGGTAGTATTATAGTAGTTATATTCTTGTACATAGGAGCAGTATTATAGTAGTTATATTCTTGTACATAGGAGGTAGTATTATAGTAGTTATATTCTTGTACATAGGAGCAGTATTATAGTAGCTATATTCTTGTACATAGGAGCAGTATTATAGTAGTTATATTCTTGTACATAGGAGTAGTATTATAGTAGTTATATTCTTGTACATAGGAGGTAGTATTATAGTAGTTATATTCTTGTACATAGGAGCAGTATTATAGTAGCTATATTCTTGTACATAGGAGCAGTATTATAGCAGTTATATTCTTGTACATAGGAGCAGTATTATAGTAGTTATATTCTTGTACATAGGAGGTAGTATTATAGTAGTTATATTCTTGTACATAGGAGCAGTATTATAGTAGTTATATTCTTGTACATAGGAGCAGTATTATAGTAGTTATATTCTTGTACATAGGAGCAGTATTATAGTAGTTATATTCTTGTACATAGGAGCAGTATTATAGTAGTTATATTCTTGTACATAGGAGCAGTATTATAGTAGTTATATTCTTGTACATAGGAGCAGTATTATAGTAGTTATATTCTTGTACATAGGAGGTAGTATTATAGTAGTTATATTCTTGTACATAGGAGCAGTATTATAGTAGTTATATTCTTGTACATAGGAGCAGTATTATAGTAGTTATATTCTTGTACATAGGAGCAGTATTATAGTAGTTATATTCTTGTACATAGGAGGCAGTATTATAGTAGTTATATTCTTGTACATAGGAGCAGTATTATAGTAGTTATATTCTTGTACATAGGAGGCAGTATTATAGTAGTTATATTCTTGTACATAGGAGCAGTATTATAGTAGTTATATTCTTGTACATAGGAGCAGTATTATAGTAGTTATATTCTTGTACATAGGAGTAGTATTATAGTAGTTATATTCTTGTACATAGGAGCAGTATTATAGTAGTTATATTCTTGTACATAGGAGGTAGTATTATAGTAGTTATATTCTTGTACATAGGAGCAGTATTATAGTAGTTATATTCTTGTACATAGGAGGTAGTATTATAGTAGTTATATTCTTGTACATAGGGGGTAGTATTATAGTAGTTATATTCTTGTACATAGGAGCAGTATTATAGTAGTTTTATTCTTGTACATAGGAGTAGTATTATAGTAGATATATTCTTGTACATAGGAGGTATTATAGTAGTTATATTCTTGTACATAGGAGCAGTATTATAGTAGTTATATTCTTGTACATAGGGGGGTAGTATTATAGTAGTTATATTCTTGTACATAGGAGCAGTATTATAGTAGCTATATTCTTGTACATAGGGGGCAATATTATAGTAGTTATATTCTTGTACATAGGAGTAGTATTATAGTAGTTATATTCTTGTACATAGGAGTCAGTATTATAGTAGTTATATTCTTGTACATAGGAGGTAGTATTATAGTAGTTATATTCTTGTACATAGGAGCAGTATTATAGTAGCTATATTCTTGTACATAGGAGGCAGTATTATAGTAGTTATATTCTTGTACATAGGAGGTAGTATTATAGTAGTTATATTCTTGTACATAGGGGCAGTATTATAGTAGTTATATTCTTGTACATAGGAGGTAGTATTATAGTAGTTATATTCTTGTACATAGGAGCAGTATTATAGTAGTTATATTCTTGTACATAGGAGCAGTATTATAGTAGTTATATTCTTGTACATAGGAGTAGTATTATAGTAGTTATATTCTTGTACATAGGAGCAGTATTATAGTAGTTATATTCTTGTACATAGGAGCTAGTATTATAGTAGTTATATTCTTGTACATAGGAGCAGTATTATAGTAGTTATATTCTTGTACATAGGAGCAGTATTATAGTAGTTATATTCTTGTACATAGGAGCAGTATTATAGTAGTTATATTCTTGTACATAGGGGGCAGTATTATAGTAGTTATATTCTTGTACATAGGAGCAGTATTATAGTAGTTATATTCTTGTACATAGGAGCAGTATTATAGTAGTTATATTCTTGTACATAGGAGCAGTATTATAGTAGTTATATTCTTGTACATAGGAGGTAGTATTATAGTAGTTATATTCTTGTACATAGGAGGTAGTATTATAGTAGTTATATTCTTGTACATAGGAGCAGTATTATAGTAGTTATATTCTTGTACATAGGAGCAGTATTATAGTAGTTATATTCTTGTACATAGGGGGCAGTATTATAGTAGTTATATTCTTGTACATAGGAGGCAGTATTATAGTAGTTATATTCTTGTACATAGGAGGCAGTATTATAGTAGTTATATTCTTGTACATAGGAGTAGTATTATAGTAGTTATATTCTTGTACATAGGAGCAGTATTATAGTAGTTATATTCTTGTACATAGGAGGTAGTATTATAGTAGTTATATTCTTGTACATAGGAGGCAGTATTATAGTAGTTATATTCCTGTACATAGGAGCAGTATTATAGTAGTTATATTCTTGTACATAGGGGGCAGTATTATAGTAGTTATATTCTTGTACATAGGGGGCAGTATTATAGTAGTTATATTCTTGTACATAGGAGCAGTATTATAGTAGTTACATTCTTGAACATAGGGGGCAGTATTATAGTAGTTATATTCTTGTACATAGGAGCAGTATTATAGTAGTTATATTCTTGTACATAGGAGTAGTATTATAGTAGTTATATTCTTGCACATAGGGGGCAGTATTATAGTAGTTATATTCTTGTACATAGGAGTAGTATTATAGTAGTTATATTCTTGTACATAGGGGGCAGTATTATAGTAGTTATATTCTTGTACATAGGAGCAGTATTATAGTAGTTATATTCTTGTACATAGGAGCAGTATTATAGTAGTTATATTCTTGTACATAGGAGCAGTATTATAGTAGTTATATTCTTGTACATAGGAGTAGTATTATAGTAGTTATATTCTTGTACATAGGGGGCAGTATTATAGTAGTTATATTCTTGTACATAGGAGCAGTATTATAGTAGTTATATTCTTTTACATAGGAGCAGTATTATAGTAGTTATATTCTTGTACATAGGAGCAGTATTATAGTAGTTATATTCTTGTACATAGGAGCAGTATTATAGTAGTTATATTCTTTTACATAGGAGGTAGTATTATAGTAGTTATATTCTTGTACATAGGAGCAGTATTATAGTAGTTATATTCTTGTACATAGGAGCAGTATTATAGTAGTTATATTCTTGTACATAGGAGTAGTATTATAGTAGTTATATTCTTGTACATAGGGGGCAGTATTATAGTAGTTATATTCTTGTACATAGGGGGCAGTATTATAGTAGTTATATTCTTGTACATAGGAGCAGTATTATAGTAGTTATATTCTTGTACATAGGAGGTAGTATTATAGTAGTTATATTCTTGTACATAGGAGGTAGTATTATAGTAGTTATATTGGGGGTGCTTGTACATAGGAGCAGTATTATAGTAGTTATATTCTTGTACATAGGGGGCAGTATTATAGTAGTTATATTCTTGTACATAGGAGGTAGTATTATAGTAGTTATATTCTTGTACATAGGAGCAGTATTATAGTAGTTATATTCTTGTACATAGGAGGTAGTATTATAGTAGTTATATTCTTGTACATAGGAGTAGTATTATAGTAGTTATATTCTTGTACATAGGAGCAGTATTATAGTAGTTATATTCTTGTACATAGGAGTAGTATTATAGTAGTTATATTCTTGTACATAGGAGGTAGTATTATAGTAGTTATATTCTTGTACATAGGAGCAGTATTATAGTAGTTATATTCTTGTACATAGGAGCAGTATTATAGTAGTTATATTCTTGTACATAGGAGTAGTATTATAGTAGTTATACTCTTGTACATAGGGGCAGTATTATAGTAGATATATTCTTGTACATAGGGGCAGTATTATAGTAGTTATATTCTTGTATAGGGAGTATTATAGTAGTTATATTCTTGTACATAGGAGCAGTATTATAGTAGTTATATTCTTGTACATAGGGGCAGTATTATAGTAGTTATATTCTTGTACATAGGAGCAGTATTATAGTAGTTATATTCTTGTACATAGGAGCAGTATTATAGTAGTTATATTCTTGTAAATAGGAGGTAGTATTATAGTAGTTATATTCTTGTACATAGGAGCAGTATTATAGTAGTTATATTCTTGTACATAGGAGTAGTATTATAGTAGTTATATTCTTGTACATAGGAGCAGTATTATAGTAGTTATATTCTTGTACATAGGAGGTAGTATTATAGTAGTTATATTCTTGTACATAGGAGCAGTATTATAGTAGTTATATTCTTGTACATAGGAGCAGTATTATAGTAGTTATATTCTTGTACATAGGAGGCAGTATTATAGTAGTTATATTCTTGTACATAGGAGCAGTATTATAGTAGTTATATTCTTGTACATAGGAGCAGTATTATAGTAGTTATATTCTTGTACATAGGAGCAGTATTATAGTAGTTATATTCTTGTACATAGGAGCAGTATTATAGTAGTTATATTCTTGTACATAGGAGGGCAGTATTATAGTAGTTATATTCTTGTACATAGGGGCAGTATTATAGTAGTTATATTCTTGTACATAGGAGCTAGTATTATAGTAGTTATATTCTTGTACATAGGAGCAGTATTATAGTAGTTATATTCTTGTACATAGGGGGCAGTATTATAGTAGTTATACTCTTGTACATAGGGGCAGTATTATAGTAGTTATATTCTTGTACATAGGAGCAGTATTATAGTAGTTATATTCTTGTACATAGGGGGCAGTATTATAATAGTTATACTCTTGTACATAGGGGCAGTATTATAGTAGATATATTCTTGTACATAGGGGCAGTATTATAGTAGTTATATTCTTGTACATAGGAGCAGTATTATAGTAGTTATATTCTTGTACATAGGGGGCAGTATTATAGTAGTTATATTCTTGTACATAGGGGGCAGTATTATAATAGTTATATTCTTGTACATAGGAGGTAGTATTATAGTAGTTATATTCTTGTACATAGGAGCAGTATTATAGTAGTTATATTCTTGTACATAGGAGGTAGTATTATAATAGTTATATTCTTGTACATAGGAGTAGTATTATAGTAGTTATATTCTTGTACATAGGAGCAGTATTATAGTAGTTATATTCTTGTACATAGGAGGTGTTTTCAGGTAGTATTATAGTAGTTATATTCTTGTACATAGGAGGTAGTATTATAGTAGTTATATTCTTGTACATAGGAGCAGTATTATAGTAGTTATATTCTTGTACATAGGAGCAGTATTATAGTAGTTATATTCTAGTTTGTAAACTCTTGCGAGTAGGGCCCTCAGTCCTATTGTGTGAATTGACTATTACTCTGTAGTGTATCATTTTGTCTTTACTTGAACCCTATATTTCGTACAGTGCTGCAGAATATTTTGGCGCTATAGAAATAAAATTTATTATTATTATTCATTTTTGAGAACATTTTTAGCCAATGTGACAGGACATTTGGCCAGTACCAAATAGAAAAGGAATCTTTATAAACAATCTATAGTGGCTCATACAGTGGGGGAAAAAAGTATTTAGTCAGCCACCAATTGTGCAAGTTCTCCCACTTATAAAGATGAGCCGGCCTGTAATTGTCATCATAGGTAGACCTCAACTATGAGAGACAAAATGAGAAAACAAATTCAGAAAATCACATTGTCTGATTTTTAAAGAATTTATTTGCCAATTATGGTGGAAAATAAGTATTTGGTCACCTACAAACAAGCAGGATTTCTGTCTGTCACAGACCTGTAACTTCTCCTTTAAGAGGCTCCTCTGTCCTCCACTCATTACCTGTAGTAATGGCTCCTGTTTGACATTGTTATCAGTATAAAAGACTCCTGTCCACAACCTCAGTCACACTCCAAACTCCACTATGGTGAAGACCAAAGAGCTGTGGAAGGACCAGAAACAAAATGGTAGCCCTGCACCAGGCTGGGAAGACTGAATCTGCAATAGGCAAGCAGCTTGGTGGGAAGAAATCACCTGTGGGAGCAATAATTAGAAAATGGAAGACATACAAGACCACTGATAATCTCCCTCCATCAGGGGCTCCACGCAAGATCTCACCCCCGTGGGGTCAAAATGATCACAAGAACGGTGAGCAAAAATCCCAGAACCACACGGGGAGACCTAGTGAGTGACCTGCAGAAAGCTGGGACTAACGTAACAAAGGCTACCGTCAGTAACACACTACGCCGCCAGGGACTCAGATCCTGCAGTGCCAGACGTGTCCCCCTGCTTAAGCCTGTACATATCCGGGCCCGTCTGAAGTTTGCTAGAGAGCATTTGGATGTTCCAGAAGAGTATTGGGAGAATGTCATATGGTCAGATGAAACCAAAGTAGAACTGTTTGGTAGAAACACAACTCGTGGTGTTTGGAGGAGAGTGAATGCTGAGTTGTATCCAAAGAACACCATACCTACTGTGAAGCATGGGGGGGGGCAACATCATGTATGGGGCTGTTTCTCTGCAAAGGGACCAGGACGACTGATCCGTGTACATGAAAGAATGAATGGGGCTGTGAAGAATATCGCCTCGCCCAGCTGCCTGGAACGCCTGCGATCAAACTTCTTTCTTAACCTCCCACTCACACACCGTGAGTAGACCGGGTCATAGGATAAAACGAAATGAGCGATATAAATTTTATATATTTAATAACCCAAGTGGGTCGGTATGGATTAATAGCATATACAGAAATATACAATATTAATACGATCAAGCATAAACATACAAGCAAAAGAGCGATGATACAATACACAAAAATAAACAGGGGAATTAAAAGATAGAGAAAATACCGGCATAGGCTCGTAGTCCATTTCTCTAGGCCACAGCAGAGTTTTGGGCCTAGGGCGCAAGCTTAAGCAAGTTGCATAAAACAATCCTTCTACATGCTGTCCAGAACTAGGCCCTCAAAGCATTCCTCAGTAGGGCAGGCCCTCTCATCTTCTCCCAGATCAGAGCTCCTTACTGCCTCTTTGCTGAATGACCCCAGAATCCAGGTCTGCCCACAGCATATGGCTAGTGCTCCACCCACCCCTTGCACCCAGGCAGCCCCCCTTCTCCCACCTTTGCAGAACCCTCGGAGAGAAGGGTGAAGTTAAGGCTTGCTATCCCCCATCCCATCTGGCCAGGGATAATAAAAGTGCCTGGCTATAGCAAGCCATCTCCAATGAACACACATAAAACCAGTGAAGCGTATCGTCCAGCAATGTGGACTCAACTAAAGCACCGCATTCCAAGTGGGGGAAGGACTGACCTAAGCAAGTAAAACACACTTCCAAGAAAGATATAAAACTGAGGGTCGGTTCATCACAGGGGCCATGTATCGTGAGATTTTGAGTGCAAACCTCCTTCCTTCGGCAAGGACATTGAAGATGAAACGTGGCTGGGTCTTTCAGCATGACAATGATCCCAAGCACACCGCCAGGGTAACGAAGGAGCGGCTTCGTAAGAAACATTTTAAGGTCCTGGAGTGGCCTAGCCAGTCTCCAGATCTCAGCCCCATAGAAAACCTTTGGAGGGAGGTGAAAGTCCGTGTTGCCCAGCGACAGCCCCAAAACATCCCTGCTCTAGAGGAGATCTGCATGGAGGAATGGGCCGACATACCAGCAGCAGTGTGTGCCAACCTTGTGAGGACTTACAGGAAACGTTTCACCTCTGTCATTGCCAACAAAGGAGATAGAACAAAGGATTGAGATGAACTTTTATTATTGACCAAATACTTATTTTCCACCATAATTTGCAAATAAATTCTTAAAAAATCAGGCAATGTGATTTTCTGGATTAGTTTTCTCATTTTGTCTCTCATAGTTGAGGTCTACCTATGATGACAATTACAGGCCGGCCTCATCTTTATAAGTGGGAGAACTTGCACAATTGGTGGCTGACTAAATACTTTTTTTCCCCCACTGTATAAAAGTAATCAGGTTCTATCCAGGCCCATACTTCTCCTTTAAATGAGTTGGGGGTCCTGCTCATCCCTGCTCCTTGTTATATGCAGTGACAGCTTGTCCGATTTCACAGCTCAGATAACTCCAGCAGGCGCAGCGCCATCAATATTCACTCAGGTCAGGATAGGAGGGATTTGGCATCCATGGAAAGAATGTGATAAATACACCAAGAGCGAGTGAAGATTCAGTGTAACACAGTGGTCTATCATTAGTACTTCTGGTAGAAACCAGCAGGAGTAGGGACCACCAGGGATAGGGACCAACAAGGCATACTAACATTGGTCTTTTTGCCACTACTGAATTACTTCCTACTGACTCTCCTAACTATTCCTAAACACCAGGGATATTGATACCAATCTTTTTCTGGCTGAAAAATACTGAAAAGTATCTTCACCACCCCAGATCACCAGGGATGGCGACACTCACCTTTTCAGTAGCCTAGTCCACCAGAGATGCTGACACTGATCTCTTTACAACCCCAGACCACCAGGGATGCTGACCCTTATCTCTTTACAACCCCAGACCACCAGGGATGCTGACCCTTATCTCTTTACAACCCCAGACCACCAGGGATGCTGACCATTATCTCTTTATGACCCCAGACCACCAGGGATGCTGACACTGATTTCTTTCCTACCCCAGACCACCAGGGATGCTGACCCTTATCTCTTTATGACCCTAGACCACCAGGGATGCTGCCATTGATATCTTTACTCTCAGACCTTTCAGGAATGTTAACACTAATCTTTTTACTATGCCAGACCACCAGGGATGCTGACACCAATCTCTTCATAATTACAGAAACCAAAGCCAAACTAGTTTTAGCATCACTCTGCTAGCACCAACAGCATTACTGCTAATATCGATCGTTCATAGAAATCCATAAAAATGTGGTTAAAATTTTGATAAAATTGTATAAGCCCATCTGCCAGCAACAAGGCGATCTTTTTAGATGGGACCCTACACTGCAATGACTTCCCTCTCTCTGGGCCTTCTGCACACAAGTCTTATTAAAGGCCCCGACAGGCGCAGGCACAGGCACAGGGCCACCAGTGATCTATTCACATCCCTATGCCAGCAGATATACCACTGGCACTAAAATTTTCACTACCCTCAAGCAGCGAAAATGCTATCTGTGATCTCTTCACTACCCCTGACCACCAGGGACACTGACATTGATCTTTTTATTACCTTTTACTAGTAGGGATGGTCACATTTATTTCTTCAGTACTCTAGACCACCAGGGATGATAATCTTTTCACTTCCTCCAATGCCGACACTGATCTTTTTGCTACTAATCCACACGGTTACCATCACTGATATTTCCACCTAACAGGATAACACTCTTTATTCCTGAGCCATCTGATACTACGATGAAATTTCAGTATTAACCCTTGATTTTCCTCTCATTGCCAGGAAACAAGGGACTTTAGGGATTGTTTATGACTTGCTTCCCGACTGCAGATAGAACACAAAAATATAATCATTTCAGAAAATAAGGAAAATGAACCCCAAGAGCAGCTTCGATGGGTCCATGATAGGTGGATGTTGGAGGAGGGTTGCGCATCTGAAGACCCTGTGAAAATGTCCCATTACTACGATACTGGATTAAGACAAGTGACAGAACCTGCTTTTGCATCTTTTGCCAAGGTTTCCCTAGGACAATGTTCTTGCCCTGTAGTGGTTTGGTAACACCTGTGTTTTTGCTAATTAGCTTCTAATTAGCAGCCCTGCTTGCTGATAATTAACACAGTGTCTGGGAGGCCCGAGGTGCCCGGCGATGATACACAGACCAATGACACAATGCAGGAGCCCAGAGGTATGTAATAGTAACTAAGGATGTGCCAAGGGTGGGGAGATGATTCCACAAAGATAAGACAGGATAAAAAAGGAGGAAGTTATAGACCCTAATACAAAAAATACAGGGGTGAGTTAGTGTACAGTGATCAGAACTATACACCAGATCACCAGGACATAGAGCAATGATATCACCATATATAGTTACATAGTAGATGAGGTTGGATGAAGACATCAGTCCATGAAGTCCAACCTATAACCTTACAGTCCCCTACAGTGTTGATCCAGAGGAAGGCAAAAAAACCCCATGAGGCTTATGCCAATTGCCCCATTTCAGGGCAAAAAATTCCTTCCCGACTCCAATCTGGCAATCAGTATAAAACCCTGGATCAACGTGCCCTTAAAATCTAGAACCCATACACCGTAATACTGTTCTGTTCGAGAAAGGCATCCGAGCCATCTTTGAACTTGTCCAATGAATCCACCATCACCACTTCCTGGGGCAGAGAGTTCCATAGCCTCGCTGTCCGTACTGTAAAGAATCCCCTTCTATGTTGCTGGTGAAATGTTCTCTCCTCCAGACCTAGAGGACGTCCCCTTGTCACTGTCACTGGCCTAGTTGTAGAGAACGTCTCCTTGTCACTGTCACTGGCCTAGGTGTAGAGGATGTCTCCTTGTCACTGTCACTGGCCTAGTTGTAGAGAACGTCTCCTTGTCACTGTCACTGGCCTAGGTGTAGAGGACGTCTCCTTGTCACTGTCACCGGTCTAGGTGTAGAGGACGTCTCCTTGTCACTGTCACCGGTCTAGGTGTAGAGGATGTCCTCCTGTCACTTTTACCGGTCTAGGTGTAGAGGATGTTCCCTTGTCACTGTCAGCGCCCTAGGTGTAGAGGACGTCCCCTTGTCACTGTCCTAGGTGTAGAGGATGTCCCCTTGTCACTGTCACTGGCCTAGGTGTAGAGGACGGGCCCCTGCACTGCCCGGTCTATGGTGGACGTCTCCTTGTCACTGTCACCGGTCTAAGTGTAGAGGATGTCCCCTTGTCACTGTCACTGGTCTAGGTGTAGAGGACGTCTCCTTGTCACTGTCCCCTGGGGGCGTAGAGAACGCCCCTTGTGTCCCAGTCTAGGTGTGGGAGTCCCCTTGTCACTGTCACCGGTCTAGGTGTAGAGGACGTCCCCTTGTCACTGTCACTGGGGGGGGTCTAGGTGTAGAGGACGTCCCCTTGTCACTGTCACCGGTCTAGGTGTAGAGGATGTCTCCTTGTCACTGTCACCGGTCTATGTGTAGAAGACGTCTCCTTGTCACTGTCACCGGTCTAAGTGTAGTGGATGTCCCCTTGTCACTGTCACTGGTCTAGGTGTAGAGGACGTCTCCTTGTCACTGTCCCCGGCCTAGGTGTAGAGAACGTCCCCTTGTCACTGTCACCGGTCTAGGTGTAGAGGATGTCCCCTTGTCACTGTCACCGGTTTAGGTGTAGAGGATGTCCCCTTGTCACTGTCACTGGCCTAGGTGTAGAGGACGTCTCCTTGTCACTGCCACTGGCCTAGGTGTAGAGGACGTCCCCTTGTCACTGTCCCCGGCCTAGGTGTAGAGAACGTCCCCTTGTCACTGTCACCGGTCTAGGTGTAGAGGACGTCTCCTTGTCACTGTCACCGGTCTAGGTGTAGAGGATGTCCCCTTGTCACTGTCACTGGTCTAGGTGTAGAGGACGTCTCCTTGTCACTGTCCCCGGCCTAGGTGTAGAGAACGTCCCCTTGTCACTGTCACCGGCCTAGATGTAGAGAACGTCCCCTTGTCACTGTCACTAGTCTAGGTGTAGAGGACGTCCCCTTGTCACTGGCCTAGGTGTAGAGGATGTCCCCTTGTCACTGTCACCGGTCTAGGTGTAGAGGATGTCCCCTTGTCACTGTCACCGGTCTAGGTGTAGAGGACGTCCCCTTGTCACTGTCACCGGTCTAGGTGTAGAGGATGTCCCCTTGTCACTGTCACTGGCCTAGGTGTAGAGGACGTCCCCTTGTCACTGTCACTGGCCTAGGTGTAGAGGACATCCTCTTGTCACTGTCACCGGTCTAAGTGTACAGGATGTCCCCTTGTCACAGTCACCGGTCTAGGTGTAGAGGACGTCCCCTTGTCACTGTCACCGGTCTAGGTGTAGAGGACGTCCCCTTGTCACTGTCACTGGCCTAGGTGTAGAGGACGTCCCCTTGTCACTGTCACTGGCCTAGGTGTAGAGGATGTCCCCTTGTCACTGTCACTGGCCTAGGTGTAAAGGACGTCCCCTTGTCACTGTCACCGGTCTAGGTGTAGAGGACGTCCCCTTGTCACTGTCACCGGTCTGGGGGCTTTGCACCGGTCTAGGTGTAGAGGACGTCCCCTTGTCACTGTCACAGGCCTAGGATTAAAAAGATCATTAGAAAGTTCTTTGTGCTGTCCCTTCATGTATTTGTATATTGTTATTAGATCTCCCTGTAGACGTCTTTTCTCTAAACCGAATAACCCCAAGTTTGTTAATCTATTGTTGTCCTCTAATCCACTCATTCCCCTAATAATTTTGGTTTCCCTTCTTTGTACTCTTTCGTGCAATAATGACCCCTGTGGCACCCCACTGGTGACTGTGACCCCCTCCAATACTGACTCCTGTGGCACCCCACTGGTGACTGTGACCCAGTCTGAATATTTACCATTAATAAGCACCCTCTGTTTTCTATCAGTGAGCCAGTTGCATAAATGCATATGTTTTCCCCCAGTCCCAACATTCTCATTTTGCATACCAACCTTTTATGTGGTACAGTATCGAAAGCCTTTGAAAAGTCCAGATACACCACGTCCACTGCATTACCCATGTCCAGATACACCACGTCCACTGCATTATCCATGTTCAGTCTTGAACTTACCTCTTCATAGAAGCTGATCAGATTAGTCTGACAGGACCGATTCCTCATAAACCCATGCAGATTGGGTGTTATAAGATTATTTACATTGAGGTACTCCAGTATGGCATCTCTTAGAAAGCCCTCAAATATCTTACCCTCCACTGAGGTCAGACTTACTGGCCTGTAGTTTCCAGGATCACTTTTAGACCCCTTTTTGAAAATTGGCACCACATTTGCTATGCGCCAATCAAGTGGAACAGACCCAGTCACTAGTGAATCCTTAAATATTAGATATAAGGGTCTGTATATCACCGTGCATAATTCCCTCAGAACTCGGGGGTGTATGCCATCTGGACCTGGCGACTTCTCTATTATAGTGTTTTGAAGGCGGCACCGCACTTCCTCCTGGGTTAAACAGGTGACATTTATCGGAGAGTTAACATTACCCTTAATCATGTTGCTGGCCATTGGATTTTCTTGTGTAAACACTGTAGAGGAGAAGGCATTTAATAGTTGTGGCTTTTCCTCATCCTCCTCCACCATTACTCCCAGATTACATTGTCAGTTTTTATTCTCTTATTATTTATTTAATTGAAGAATAATTTTGGATTATTTTTACTTTCCTTGGTGATTATTCTCTCAGCCTCGATCTTTGCCTCCTTTATTTGTCTTTTGTACAATTTATTTTTCTCCTTCTAGTTTTTTAATGCTGCGTCACTACTTTTTTGTTTTAGTACTTTAAATGCTTCCTTTTTTTTCCCTCCTTGCACTCCTTACCGTTTTAGTTAGCCATATTGGTTTTCTATGATTTCTGGCCCGCTTATTCCCATAAGGGATATGTTTTTAGTGGTCCTATTTAGAAGGCTTTTGAAAATGTCCCATTTTGTTTGTGTTCCGGTCACTTTGAGGACATTGTCCCAGTTTATGCTGCTACGTTCCTCTCTTTGCCGGTGACCATTGGCCTTCCTGAAGTTTAGTGTTTTTGTTTCCCCTCTACTGAATATCTTTTTAATGTGTACAAGAAAACGTATCATGCTGTGATCTCTATTACCTAGATGACCCCCGACCTCCGCTTGTGACAATGTGTCAGGTTCATTTGTTAAAATTAGGTCTAAAAGTGCCTCGCCTTGTTGGGTCCTGCACTAGTTGCGATAGGTCAGTGTCTCTTATTCCCGACAAAAACCTGTTCCCTTAATAATGACGTTATTCTGCTTTGCGGCCTCATCTATTTGTTTTATTAGTACATTTTCAGCTTCTTCCATTATATTTGGAGATTTATAACAAACCCCTATCAGTATTGTATTATTCTTTGTTCCTCCCTTAATTTCCACCCATAAGGACTCCACATATTCATTTTCCTCCCAGATGTCCTCACACAGAACTGGCTTAAGGCAGGATTTTACATATAAGCAAACCCCTCCCCCTATTGGTACGCTCCTTTCTAAACATACTGTACCCCTGTATATCTACAGCCCAGTCATAGCTGGAGTCCAGCCATGTCTCACTTATCCCCACCATGTCATATTTCTCTTCCAACATTATCACTTCTAGTTCCTCCATCTTGTTAGTGAGACTTCCGGCGTTAGTATACATACATCTCAAGGATTTATTGCTATCCCTACTCTTCCACTGCCTACTGACTGTTCTAACCCCACCCCCAGTTATATTATTTAGCCGTCTTTCCATTTCTACACTATCTTTCCCTCTACATTTGTTACCCTCCCCCCAGTTCCTAGATTAAACACTCCTCCAGCCATCTAGCCATCTTCTCCCCCAGCACAGCTGCCCCTTCCCCATTGAGGTGCAGCCCATCCCTACCATAGGACCTGTAGCCCACACCAGCCCTTGAGCCACTTATTTACCTCCTTAATCTCCCGCTGCCTCTCTCTTCTGTGTGGCTCGCGGTACAGGTAGTATTTCTGAAAATACCACCTTGGAGGTCCTTGCCTTCAGCTTGATCCCTAGATCCCTGAAATCATTTTTAAGGACCTTCCACCTACCGCTAGCTTTGTCGTTTGTGCCAACGTGCACCATAACCACTGGATCCACCCCAGCCCCACCCAGTAATCTATCAACTCGATCCGCGATGTGTCCAACTCGAACACCAGGAAGGCAACACACCGTACGACAATCCCAGTCTGTGATAGATTGCCCTGTCTGTACCCCTAATAATTGAATCCCCCAATACCATTACCTGTCAAGTCTGCTCTACACGTCTATCCTCCTTCTTACTAGAGCAGACACCCCCCAGCAGTATTACCCCTGTACTGACACCCCCCAGCAGTGTTACCCCTGTACTGACACCCCCCAGCAGTGTTACCCCTGTACTGACACCCCCCAGCAGTATTACACCTGTACTGACACCCCCCAGCAGTATTACCCCTCTACTGACACCCCCCAGCAGTGTTACCCCTGTACTGACACCCCCACAGCAGTGTTACCCCTGTACTGACACCCCCGAGCAGTATTACCCCTGTACTGACACCCCCCAGCAGTGTTACCCCTGTACTGACACCCCACAGCAGTGTTACCCCTGTACTGACACCCCCCAGCAGTGTTACCCCCCCCCCCCAGCAGTATTACCCATGTACTGACACCCACCAGCAGTATTACCCCTGTACTGACACCCCCCAGCAGTGTTACCCCTGTACTGACACCCCCCAGCAGTATTACCCCTGTACTGACACCCCCCAGCAGTGTTACCCCTGTACTGACACCCCCCCAGCAGTATTACCCCTGTACTGACACCCCCCAGCAGTGTTACCCCTGTACTGACACCCCCCCAGCAGTATTACCCCTGTACTGACACCCCCCAGCAGTATTACCCCTGTACTGACACCCCCCCAGCTCCCCCCAGCAGTATTACCCCTGTACCCCCGCTAACACCCCCCAGCAGTATTACACCTGTACTGACACCCCCCAGCAGTATTACCCCTGTACTGACACCCCCCAGCAGTGTTACCCCCCAGCAGTATTACCCCTGTACTGACACCCCCCAGCAGTGTTACCCCTGTACTGACACCCCCCAGCGTGTTCCCCTGTACTGACACCCCCCAGCAGTATTACACCTGTACTGACACCCCCCAGCAGTATTACCCCTGTACTGACACCCGTCCCCCCAGCAGTTACCCTGTACTGACACCCCCCAGCAGTATTACCCCTGTACTGACACCCCCCAGCAGTATTACCCCTGTACTGACACCCCCCAGCAGTGTTACCCCTGTACTGACACCCCCCAGCAGTGTTACCCCTGTACTGACACCCCCCAGCAGTGTTACCCCTGTACTGACACCCCCCAGCAGTGTTACCCCCCAGCAGTATTACCCCTGTACTGAGCCCCCCGCTTGTCTGACACCCCCCAGCAGTGTTACCCCTGTACTGACACCCCCCAGCAGTATTACCCCGGACACCCATTGTACTGACACCCCCCAGCAGTATTACCCCTGTACTGACACCCCCCAGCAGTGTTACCCCTGTACTGACACCCCCCAGCAGTATTACCCCTGTACTGACACCCCCCAGCAGTATTACCCCTGTACTGACACCCCCCAGCAGTGTTACCCCTGTACTGACACCCCCCAGCAGTGTTACCCCTGTACTGACACCCCCCAGCAGTATTACCCCTGTACTGACACCCCCCAGCAGTGTTACCCCTCTACTGACACCCCCCAGCAGTATTACCCCTGTACTGACACCCCCCAGCAGTGTTACCCCTGTACTGACACCCCCCAGCAGTGTTACCCCTGTACTGACACCCCCCAGCAGTATTACCCATGTACTGACACCCCCCAGCAGTGTTACCCCTCTACTGACACCCCCCAGCAGTGTTACCCCTGTACTGACACCCCCCAGCAGTGTTACCCCTGTACTGACACCCGCGTGTTCCCCTGTCTGCACCCCCCCAGCAGTGTTACCCCTGTACTGACACCCCCCAGCAGTGTTACTCCCTGTACTGACACCCCCCAGCAGTGTTACCCCCCAGCAGTGTTACCCCTGTACTGACACACCCCCAGCATTGTTACCCCCCAGCAGTGTTACCCCTGTACTGACACCCCCCAGCAGTGTTACCCCTGTACTGACACCCCCCAGCAGTATTACCCATGTACTGACACCCCCCAGCAGTGTTACCCCTCTACTGACACCCCCCAGCAGTGTTACCCCTGTACTGACACCCCCCAGCAGTGTTACCCCTGTACTGACACCCCCCAGCAGTGTTACCCCTGTACTGACACCCCCCAGCAGTGTTACCCCTGTACTGACACCCCCCAGCAGTGTTACCCCCCAGCAGTATTACCCCTGTACTGACACCCCCCAGCAGTGTTACTCCTGTACTGACACCCCCCAGCAGTATTACACCTGTACTGACACCCCCCAGCAGTGTTACCCCTCTACTGACACCCCCCAGCAGTGTTACCCCTGTACTGACACCCCCCAGCAGTGTTACCCCTGTACTGACACCCCCCAGCAGTGTTACCCCTGTACTGACACCCCCCCAGCAGTGTTACCCCCCAGCAGTATTACCCCTGTACTGACACCCCCAGCAGTGTTACCCCCCAGCAGTGTTACCCCCCAGCAGTGTTACCCCTGTACTGACACCCCCCAGCAGTATTACCCCTGTACTGACACCCCCCCAGCAGTATTACCCCTGTACTGACACCCCCCAGCAGTGTTACCCCTCTACTGACACCCCCCAGCAGTGTTACCCCTGTACTGACACCCCCCAGCAGTGTTAACCCTGTACTGACACCCCCCCAGTGGTGTTACCCCTGGTGTGCCAGTTCAGGACTAACCTCCCTGGCACTCTTCCCTCTACCCTGCTGCTTTCTGTCACCCAGCTAGCTGCCTCATGTTCCTGCCCCTCCATGCTACCACCCTTCTCTGCACTTACCCCAGCGAGTTCCTGCTCTGTGAGCAACAAACTCCTTTCCAAGTTATCAATGGATCTCAGTCTTGCAATTTGCTCATTTAGATCCATGATCTGGGCTTCCAAATGTGCAATGTGCTTACACCTTGCACAGCAGTATGCCTGCTCAAGCAGAGAATACATGCTGCAAGATGTACACTGGACCGCATTGGTGAGCACGGAGCACATCTTACTTGATGGGGATTATTACAGCAAAACAATAAGCACAATTTAAAATAAAGAGTGAAAAGATTTTTATTTTTTTTTGTAAAGTCCCTGAATCTAAAGTCACTTAATCTTAAGTCGCCCTTAGATCAAAACCACACGGAATCAAAACACACTCGCCAGCTCACACACTCGCTTTATACTTGGTTTATTGAAGCTGCTCCAAGTTGCAGAGAAAGCTGCCACTGATTCCTCTGGTTGCAAAGGGAATGCACCCAGCAGACTGCATCAATTTATCCCCTCTTAATTAGGTAACCAGCTCCAGATGCCTACCTGTGTATCACACTGGAGACTTTCCCCTAAACAAAAAATAAACTTAGAAAAGTAACAGTACCCCTCTATACACCCCTGAACACAGTAGAGTTAATCCTAAAATAAATATATATACAGTAGCTACTTGTATAATATGTAGTACTTTTATCTCTTGCTATGCAATGTACAATAAAGTTATTCAGAGATGGACTCAAATGCACACACTAACCACGTATACTTGTCACTAAATCTTAAGTCCCACTTAGATCAAAACCACACCAGATCACCAGGACATAGAGCAGTGACATCACTGTATATACATCACTGGTGAGAGGTCACCTAGAGGATAGTGATCAGTACTACACACAGATCACCAGGACATAGAGCAGTGATATCACTGTATATACATCACTGGTGAGAGGTCACCTAGAGGATAGTGATCAGTACTACACACCAGGACATAGAGCAGTGACATCACTGTATATACATCACTGGTGAGAGGTCACCTAGAGGATAGTGATCAGTACTACACCTAGATTACCAGGACATAGAGCAGTGATATCACTGTATATACATCACTGGTGAGAGGTCACCTAGAGGATAGTGATCAGTACTACACCTAGATTACCAGGACATAGAGCAGTGACATCACTGTATATACATAACTGGTGAGAGGTCACCTAGAGGATAGTGATCAGTACTACACACCAGATCACCAGGACATAGAGCAGTGATATCACTGTATATACATCACTGGTGAGAGGTCACCTAGAGGATAGTGATCAGTACTACACACAGATCACCAGGACATAGAGCAGTGATATCACTGTATATACATCACTGGTGAGAGGTCACCTAGAGGATAGTGATCAGTACTACACACAGATCACCAGGACATAGAGCAGTGATATCACTGTATATAAATCACTGGTGAGAGGTCACCTAGAGGATAGTGATCAGTACTACACACCAGGACATAGAGCAGTGACATCACTGTATATACATCACTGGTGAGAGGTCACCTAGAGGATAGTGATCAGTACTACACCTAGATTACCAGGACATAGAGCAGTGATATCACTGTATATACATCACTGGTGAGAGGTCACCTAGAGGATAGTGATCAGTACTACACCTAGATTACCAGGACATAGAGCAGTGACATCACTGTATATACATAACTGGTGAGAGGTCACCTAGAGGATAGTGATCAGTACTACACACCAGATCACCAGGACATAGAGCAGTGATATCACTGTATATACATCACTGGTGAGAGGTCACCTAGAGGATAGTGATCAGTACTACACACAGATCACCAGGTCATAGAGCAGTGATATCACTGTATATACATCACTGGTGAGAGGTCACCTAGAGGATAGTGATCAGTACTACACACAGATCACCAGGACATAGAGCAGTGATATCACTGTATATACATCACTGGTGAGAGGTCACCTAGAGGATAGTGATCAGTACTACACCTAGATTACCAGGACATAGAGCAGTGACATCACTGTATATACATAACTGGTGAGAGGTCACCTAGAGGATAGTGATCAGTACTACACACAGATCACCAGGACATAGAGCAGTGACATCACTGTATATACATCACTGGTGAGAGGTCACCTAGAGGATAGTGATCAGTACTACACACCAGGACATAGAGCAGTGATATCACTGTATATACATCACTGGTGAGAGGTCACCTAGAGGATAGTGATCAGTACTACACCTAGATCACCAGGACATAGAGCAGTGATATCACTGTATATACATCACTGGTGAGAGGTCACCTAGAGGATAGTGATCAGTACTACACCTAGATCACCAGGACATAGAGCAGTGACATCACTGTATATACATCACTGGTGAGAGGTCACCTAGAGGATAGTGATCAGTACTACACACCAGATCACCAGGACATACAGCAATGATATCACTGTATATACATCACTGGTGAGAGGTCACCTAGAGGATAGTGATCAGTACTACACACAGATCACCAGGACATAGAGCAGTGACATCACTGTATATACATCACTGGTGAGAGGTCACCTAGAGGATAGTGATCAGTACTACACACCAGGACATAGAGCAGTGACATCACTGTATATACATCACTGGTGAGAGGTCACCTAGAGGATAGTGATCAGTACTACACACCAGATTACCAGGACATAGAGCAGTGATATCACTGTATATACATCACTGGTGAGAGGTCACCTAGAGGATAGTGATCAGTACTACACAAAGATCACCAGGACATAGAGCAGTGACATCACTGTATATACATCACTGGTGAGAGGTCACCTAGAGGATAGTGATCAGTACTACACACCAGATCACCAGGACATACAGCAATGATATCACTGTATATACATCACTGGTGAGAGGTCACCTAGAGGATAGTGATCAGTACTACACACCAGGACATAGAGCAGTGACATCACTGTATATACATCACTGGTGAGAGGTCACCTAGAGGATAGTGATCAGTACTACACACAGATCACCAGGACATAGAGCAGTGACATCACTGTATATACATCACTGGTGAGAGGTCACCTAGAGGATAGTGATCAGTACTACACACCAGGACATAGAGCAGTGACATCACTGTGTATACATCACTGGTGAGAGGTCACCTAGAGGATAGTGATCAGTACTACACACCAGATTACCAGGACATAGAGCAGTGATATCACTGTATATACATCACTGGTGAGAGGTCACCTAGAGGATAGTGATCAGTACTACACAAAGATCACCAGGACATAGAGCAGTGACATCACTGTATATACATCACTGGTGAGAGGTCACCTAGAGGATAGTGATAAGTACTACACACAGATCACCAGGACATAGAGCAGTGACATCACTGTATATACATCACTGGTGAGAGGTCACCTAGAGGATAGTGATCAGTACTACACACCAGGACATAGAGCAGTGACATCACTGTATATACATCACTGGTGAGAGGTCACCTAGAGGATAGTGATCAGTACTACACCTAGATCACCAGGACATAGAGCAGTGATATCACTGTATATACATCACTGGTGAGAGGTTACCTAGAGGATAGTGATCAGTACTACACACCAGATTACCAGGACATAGAGCAGTGACATCACTGTATATACATCACTGGTGAGAGGTCACCTAGAGGATAGTGATCAGTACTACACACTGGATCACCAGGACATAGAGCAGTGACATCACTGTATACACATCACTGGTGAGAGGTCACCTAGAGGACAGTGATCAGTACTACACACAGATCACCAGAACATAGAGCAGTGACAACACTGTATATACATCACTGGTGAGAGGTCACCTAGAGGATAGTGATCAGTACTACACACCAGATCACCAGGACATAGAGCAGTGACATCACTGTATATACATCACTGGTGAGAGGTCACCTAGAGGATAGTGATCAGTACTACACACTGGATCACCAGGACATAGAGCAGTGACATCACTGTATACACATCACTGGTGAGAGGTCACCTAGAGGACAGTGATCAGTACTACACACAGATCACCAGAACATAGAGCAGTGACATCACTGTATATACATCACTGGTGAGAGGTCACCTAGAGGATAGTGATCAGTACTACACACCAGATCACCAGGACATAGAGCAGTGACATCACTGTATATACATCACTGGTGAGAGGTCACCTAGAGGATAGTGATCAGTACTACACACAGATCACCAGGACATAGAGCAGTGATATCACTGTATATACATCACTGGTGAGAGGTCACCTAGAGGATAGTGATCAGTACTACACACCAGGACATAGAGCAGTGATATCACTGTATATACATCACTGGTGAGAGGTCACCTAGAGGACAGTGATCAGTACTACACACAGATCACCAGGACATAGAGCAGTGACATCACTGTATATACATCACTGGTGAGAGGTCACCTAGAGGATAGTGATAAGTACTACACACAGATCACCAGGACATAGAGCAGTGACATCACTGTATATACATCACTGGTGAGAGGTCACCTAGAGGATAGTGATCAGTACTACACACAGATCACCAGGACATAGAGCAGTGACATCACTGTATATACATCACTGGTGAGAGGTCACCTAGAGGATAGTGATCAGTACTACACCTAGATCACCAGGACATAGAGCAGTGACATCACTGTATATACATCACTGGTGAGAGGTCACCTAGAGGATAGTGATCAGTACTACACACAGATTACCAGGACATAGAGCAGTGATATCACTGTATATACATCACTGGTGAGAGGTCACCTAGAGGATAGTGATCAGTACTACACCTAGATCACCAGGACATAGAGCAGTGACATCACTGTATATACATCACTGGTGAGAGGTCACCTAGAGGATAGTGATCAGTACTACACACCGGATCACCAGGACATAGAGCAGTGACATCACTGTATACACATCACTGGTGAGAGGTCACCTAGAGGATAGTGATCAGTACTACACACAGATCACCAGAACATAGAGCAGTGACATCACTGTATATACATCACTGGTGAGAGGTCACCTAGAGGATAGTGATCAGTACTACACACCAGATCACCAGGACATAGAGCAGTGACATCAATGTATATACATCACTGGTGAGAGGTCACCTAGAGGATAGTGATCAGTACTACACACAGATCACCAGGACATAGAGCAGTGACATCACTGTATATACATCACTGGTGAGAGGTCACCTAGAGGATAGTGATCAGTACTACACACAGATCACCAGGACATAGAGCAGTGACATCACTGTATATACATCACTGGTGAGAGGTCACCTAGAGGATAGTGATCAGTACTACACACAGATCACCAGGACATAGAGCAGTGACATCACTGTATATACATCACTGGTGAGAGGTCACCTAGAGGATAGTGATCAGTACTACACCTAGATCACCAGGACATAGAGCAGTGACATCACTGTATATACATCACTGGTGAGAGGTCACCTAGAGGATAGTGATCAGTACTACACCTAGATCACCAGGACATAGAGCAGTGATATCACTATATATACATCACTGGTGAGAGGTCACCTAGAGGATAGTGATCAGTACTACACACCAGATCACCAGGACATAGAGCAGTGATATCACTGTATATACATCACTGGTGAGAGGTCACCTAGAGTATAGTGATCAGTACTACACCTAGATCACCAGGACATAGAGCAGTGATATCACTGGTGAGAGGTCACCTAGAGGATAGTGATCAGTACTACACACCAGATCACCAGGACCTCTCAGTGGTTAAAACACTGGAAGTTGCTGGCTGAGAACCCATGAAGTAAATGTCCTCTTACAGCCAGCCGGAATATCACACATGTGAACAGAACGTGTAATAATCAGCTTTGACTAAGCCCCACATTGAGCGGCCGCTGAATCACTGTAGCTGCAGGGTATCCTCCAATGTTAAGGCTGATTTTTCAAGATTGTCAGATCTGCAGTCGGCTTAGAGAACCTTGTGGAGACCAAGACAATAAGAGGAGATGACAGTTTGGGGGCTCTGATGATGGCCCCTCCGTGACTATAGCAGAACATTACAGAAATTCAGCAGCCCTGTGGGGTTCATGAACTGCAGATGAAACAGACATCAGCAGGGAGCGCACAGACAATCTCAGCACAGGAATCAGAGATCTGCAAGGTCCCACAGAAAATCTTCTGTCTCTATCTCTGATGTGATATCAGAGATCTGAGCATGACGGGAGCCAAAGAAAGTGAGTAAGACAGAAGGATATAACAAAGGAGAAAAAGAGAAGAAAGAGAGGAAGGAAGGAAGGAAGGAAGGAAGGAAGGAGGGAAGGAAGGAAGGAAGGAAGGAAGGAAGGAAGGAAGAAGGATAAAGAGAAAGGAAGGAAGGAAGGAAGGAAGGAAGGAAGGAAGAATGGAAGGAAGGAAGGAAGGAAGGAAGGAAGGAAGGAAGGATAAAGAAAGGGAAGGAAGGAAAGAAGGAAGGAAGGAAGGAAGGAAAGAAGGATAAAGAAAGGGAAGGAAGGATGAAGAAAAGGAAGGAAGGAAGGAAGGAAGGAAAGAGTAAAGAAAGGGAAGGAAGGAAGGAAAGAAAGAAAGAAAGAAAGAAAGAAAGAAAGAAAATGGATGGAAGGAAGGAAGAATAAAGAAAGGGAAGGAAGGAAGATGGAGAAAAGTAAAGATAAAGAAATAAAGAGCCAGGTATAGTACACAGCCATCACTGCTAGCACCAGATATAGTACACGGCCATCACTGCTAGCACCAGGTATAGTACACGGCCATCACTGCTAGCACCAGATATAGTACACGGCCATCACTGCTAGCACCAGGTATAGTACACGGCCATCACTGCTAGCACCAGATATAGTACACGGCCATCACTGCTAGCACCAGGTATAGTACACGGCCATCACTGCTAGCACCAGATATAGTACACGGCCATCACTGCTAGCACCAGGTATAGTACACGGCCATCACTGCTAGCACCAGGTATAGTACACGGCCATCACTGCTAGCACCAGGTATAGTACACGGCCATCACTGCTAGCACCAGGTATAGTACACGGCCATCACTGCTAGCACCAGGTATAGTACACGGCCATCACTGCTAGCACCAGGTATAGTACACGGCCATCACTGCTAGCACCAGGTATAGTACACGGCCACACGCAGCACCAGGATTACACGGCCCACTGCTAGCACCAGGTATAGTACACGGCCATCACTGCTAGCACCAGGTATAGTACACGGCCATCACTGCTAGCACCAGGTATAGTACACGGCCATCACTGCTAGCACCAGGTATAGTACACGGCCATCACTGCTAGCACCAGGTATAGTACACGGCCATCACTGCTAGCACCAGGTATAGTACACGGCCATCACTGCTAGCACCAGGTATAGTACACGGCCATCACTGCTAGCACCAGGTATAGTACACGGCCATCACTGCTAGCACCAGGTATAGTACACGGCCATCACTGCTAGCACCAGGTATAGTACACGGCCATCACTGCTAGCACCAGGTATAGTACACGGCCATCACTGCTAGCACCAGGTATAGTACACGGCCATCACTGCTAGCACCAGGTATAGTACACGGCCATCACTGCTAGCACCAGGTATAGTACACGGCCATCACTGCTAGCACCAGGTATAGTACACGGCCATCACTGCTAGCACCAGGTATAGTACACGGCCATCACTGCTAGCACCAGGTATAGTACACGGCCATCACTGCTAGCACCAGGTATAGTACACGGCCATCACTGCTAGCACCAGGTATAGTACACGGCCATCACTGCTAGCACCAGGTATAGTACACGGCCATCACTGCTAGCACCAGGTATAGTACACGGCCATCACTGCTAGCACCAGGTATAGTACACGGCCATCACTGCTAGCACCAGCCGCTCACTGCTAGCACCAGGTATAGTACACGCCCCTGCGCCCAGGGTCACGGCCATCACTGCTAGCACCAGGTATAGTACACGGCCATCACTGCTAGCACCAGGTATAGTACACGGCCATCACTGCTAGCACCAGGTATAGTACACGGCCATCACTGCTAGCACCAGGTATAGTACACGCGCCGGCATCACTGCTAGCACCAGGTATAGTACACGGCCATCACTGCTAGCACCAGGTATAGTACACGGCATCACTGCTAGCACCAGGTATAGTACACGGCCATCACTGCTAGCACCAGGTATAGTACACGGCCATCACTGCTAGCACCAGGTTAGTACCGGCCATCACTGCTAGCACCAGGTATGTACCGGATTCACGGCCATCACTGCTAGCACCAGGTATAGTACACGGCCATCACTGCTAGCACCAGGTATAGTACACGGCCATCACTGCTAGCACCAGGTATAGTACACGGCCATCACTGCTAGCACCAGGTATAGTACACGGCCATCACTGCTAGCACCAGGTATAGTACACACTGCGCCATCACTGCTAGCACCAGGTATAGTACACGGCCATCACTGCTAGCACCAGGTATAGTACACGGCCATCACTGCTAGCACCAGGTATAGTACACGGCCATCACTGCTAGCACCAGGTATAGTACACGGCCATCACTGCTAGCACCAGGTATAGTACACGGCCATCACTGCTAGCACCAGGTATAGTACACGGCCATCACTGCTAGCACCAGGTATAGTACACGGCCATCACTGCTAGCACCAGGTATAGTACACGGCCATCACTGCTAGCACCAGGTATAGTACACGGCCATCACTGCTAGCACCAGGTATAGTACACGGCCATCACTGCTAGCACCAGGTATAGTACACGGCCATCCATCACTGCTAGCACCAGGTATAGTACACGGCCATCACTGCGCCCAGATGTCCCCTCACTGCTGGTTATTCCTTAATACTGCTCGTGACCAGGAGATAAAACTTGGATTGCACTTCAGACGTCTCAGATAATGCCACTCCTTATAATGAGTGTTTAGGATTTATTCTCCAGATGTGTCCACTTGCATCTTGAAGAGTCTGTGACTCTACTGGAGATGTCCATCATGTTGTGTTACTCGTTCAGTCAGTCACAGTGAAGGCTCCTGTCACTCACTCTCTCCAGATCTGGGCAGGACGAGGAGGGTCTGCAGTGAGGAGATTGATCTGACATGTCTGTTGAGGCAGCCCCTGTAAAGAAAGCCAACTGAGCTTCTGCTGCTCCCCAAGGTGATGTTCTCTAGCACGACTGTTCCTTAATTGATACCAGAGGAGACCTTAAATGTCAGCCTGCAGGACACAGAGCAAGGAAGGAAGAGACGTAACATCATCTGATCACATCATCTGAACATCTCACGTAGAGCACTTAAAGGGGCTCAATGGACAGGAGGTCCCTAATTCACAGTTAACCCAATCCCAGGGGGAGGAATGAACCAGTATAGGGGCCCCCAAATAATAGAGGTCTAAGATTCATATAGCTTTCTCTCCTAGAAGGGATGGAATGTCTTGATGGATGATGGGAGTAGTGATACACACCAACAAAGACCCAGTTTGAGTGTTGTAGTGTCCTCTACCCAGTATCAATCATCTCCCCCATAAAAGCAACTACAACCAGCAGCTTCCAGTTGGGGCTTTGTTCTTTCTACTGGGAGATGATCAGTAACCCATTCCTGCCTACAGTACATCTTCTGCTGCAGCATAGAGACCCCCAGGACATACTGCCTCCTCCATCGTGCAATATACATTGGTATAAACCACCACATAATGGTTTTTTGCCATATAACATCCCTCAGACTCAGTCTTCTGCTAATACAATGTGCACCAGTATAGCCCTCTCAGGTACTGTCTACTCCCCATACAATGTGCACCAGTATAGCCCCCTCAGATACTGTCTACTCCCCATACAATGTGCACCATTATAGCCCCTCAGATACTGTCTACTCCCCATACAATGTGCACCAGTATAGCCCCTCAGATACTGTCTACTCCCCATACAATGTGCACCAGTATAGCCCCTCAGATACTGTCTACTCCCCATACAATGTGCACCAGTATAGCCCCTCAGATACTGTCTACTCCCCATACAATGTGCACCAGTATAGCCCCCTCAGATACTGTCTACTCCCCATACAATGTGCTCCAGTATAGCCCCCTCAGATACTGTCTACTCCCCATACAATGTGCACCAGTATAGCCCCCCTCAGATACTGTCTACTCCCCATACAATGTGCTCCAGTATAGCCCCTCAGACACTGTCTACTCCCCATACAATGTGCACCAGTATAGCCCCTCAGATACTGTCTACTCCCCATACAATGTGCACCAGTATAGCCCCTCAGATACTGTCTACTCCCCATACAATGTGCACCAGTATAGCCCCTCAGATACTGTCTACTCCCCATACAATGTGCTCCAGTATAGCCCCCTCACACACTGTCTACTCCCCATACAATGTGCACCAGTATAGCCCCCTCAGATACTGTCTACTCCCCATACAATGTGCTCCAGTATAGCCCCTCAGACACTGTCTACTCCCCATACAATGTGCACCAGTATAGCCCCTCAGATACTGTCTACTCCCCATACAATGTGCACCAGTATAGCCCCCTCAGACACTGTCTACTCCCCATACAATGTGCACCGGTATAGCCCCTCAGACACTGTCTACTCCCCATACAATGTGCACCAGTATAGCCCCTCAGACACTGTCTACTCCCCATACAATGTGCACCGGTATAGCCCCTCAGACACTGTCTACTCCCCATACAATGTGCACCAGTATAGCCCCTCAGATACTGTCTACTCCCCATACAATGTGCACCAGTATAGCCCCCTCAGATACTGTCTACTCCCCATACAATGTGCACCAGTATAGCCCCCTCAGATACTGTCTACTCCCCATACAATGTGCACCATTATAGCCCCCTCAGATACTGTCTACTCCCCATACAATGTGTACCAGTATAGCCCCCTCAGATACTGTCTACTCTCCATACAATGTGCTCCAGTATAGCCCCCTCAGATACTGTCTACTCCCCATACAATGTGCACCAGTATAGCCCCCTCAGATACTGTCTACTCCCCATACAATGTGCACCATTATAGCCCCTCAGATACTGTCTACTCCCCATACAATGTGCACCAGTATAGCCCCTCAGATACTGTCTACTCCCCATACAATGTGCACCATTATAGCCCCTCAGATACTGTCTACTCCCCATACAATGTGCACCAGTATAGCCCCTCAGATACTGTCTACTCCCCATACAATGTGCACCAGTATAGCCCCTCAGATACTGTCTACTCCCCATACAATGTGCACCAGTATAGCCCCCCTCAGACACTGTCTACTCCCCATACAATGTGCTCCAGTATAGCCCCCTCAGATACTGTCTACTCCCCATACAATGTGCACCAGTATAGCCCCCTCAGATACTGTCTACTTCCCATACAATATACACCAGTATAGCCCCTCAGATACTGTCTACTCCCCATACAATGTGCACCATTATAGCCCCCTCAGATACTGTCTACTCCCCATACAATGTGCACCAGTATAGCCCCCTCAGACACTGTCTACTCCCCATACAATGTGCACCAGTATAGCCCCTCAGACACTGTCTACTCCCCATACAATGTGCACCAGTATAGCCCCTCAGACACTGTCTACTCCCCATACAATGTGCACCATTATAGCCCCTCAGATACTGTCTACTCCCCATACAATGTGCACCAGTATAGCCCCCCTCACACACTGTCTACTCCCCATACAATGTGCACCAGTATAGCCCCCTCAGATACTGTCTACTCCCCATACAATGTGCACCAGTATAGCCCCTCAGACACTGTCTACTCCCCATACAATGTGCACCAGTATAGCCCCTCAGATACTGTCTACTCCCCATACAATGTGCACCAGTATAGCACCTCAGACACTGTCTACTCCCCATACAATGTACACCAGTATAGCCCCTCAGATACTGTCTACTCCCCATACAATGTGCACCAGTATAGCCCCTCAGATACTGTCTACTCCCCATACAATGTGCACCAGTATAGCCCCTCAGACACTGTCTACTCCCCATACAATGTGCTCCAGTATAGCCCACTCAGATACTGTCTACTCCCCATACAATGTGCACCAGTATAGCCCCTCAGATACTGTCTACTCCCCATACAATGTGCACCAGTATAGCCCCTCAGACACTGTCTACTCCCCATACAATGTACACCAGTATAGCCCCTCAGATACTGTCTACTCCCCATACAATGTGCACCAGTATAGCCCCCCTCAGACACTGTCTACTCCCCATACAATGTGCACCATTATAGCCCCCCACCCCTTCTTCTCTGGAGTACAGGGAACAAAGACATGGGCTTATCTTGACAGTAGGCTATCAGCTTCTTGTTGAGCATAGAATGGGTTAAGGAGGGAGTGAACATGGGCTTAACCCCTCATCTGCCAGGTTCATCTCTGTATCGTAAGTTTCCCCTCCCATTATCATTAATATTTAACAACCCCCCTCCCCAAAATGATGTGAGCCAGGGGATAGCCAGTGTCTGGTGCAGCATCTCCTGACCATGCATGGAGCTGCTATGCTTGGAGCCCATTAATGCTTCATCAAGCTCTTGGAGGGGGGCGCCTTGTTTTCCTCTCTCTAGGTCCCTGGGGGTCTCAGCCAGCCAGAGCCCCACATGCCAATTTCCCTGGTCCTTGCTGATTGGTGGAGGTGGCAGGAGGAGGGTCCTGGATAGAAGGTTAGTAGCCCCAGCATCTTGATGACTTCTACATTACAGGAGGCTCCTATGACAACACTTTTCTTTGATGTCAGTGCACCTTCCAAAAGTGCAGAGCTCCCCTCCCCCAGCAGCACCTGAGCCCCTCCAGAGAGTGGAGGCCAGGAGGAGGCACTGTGGTCCTCATGCCCCCTGCCTGGAGTCCTTTGTCTGTGGATGGTGCCTCTGCCAGCCTCCCTGGAGACACAGCAGTCGGTTCCTGTTGCTCAGCCCCGCTCCCCCTCCCGACTGCGCTTGTGGAGCATGAAGCACCATGGTCTGGTGTGATCGTGGGGTGCAGATGTTGCTGACCACAGTGGGGGCTTTTGCAGCCTTCAGCCTCATGACCATCGCCATCGGGACTGACTACTGGCTCTATTCCCGGGCTCATATTTGCAATGGGACAAACTTGACCACGGAAGACCCCCAAAGCCAACCCAAGAAGACTAAGGGGGACCTCACCCACTCCGGGCTCTGGAGGATCTGTTGCATTGAGGGTAAGTGCTGCAGACATCACAGAGTTAATGGCATCAGACTGCCTGTCCAGGTGCAGCTCCGGTGCATTGTGTTGGCCATGTAGTTGCTTGGTTACCGGCATCTGGAGGATGCGATACATGGAGACGCTGCTCGGGTCCTAGCAGTCAGGGCTCCACAGCTATGGGCCACTTGCTTCTTGCACCAAGTTCACATTTGTCTCAGCTGCCGGGGTTGTGAAAACTTTTGCAACGGAGCCTAAGGGAAAGTAGTAAAAGTGCAAAGATGTTAATTCATGAGCTGGATGAGGTGAGAGGTGCGGAGGAGCCTCCAAGGAGGAGCGGAGAATAAGAGCCCGGACGGGCGGGGGAGGCTGCTGTCCTGAGGCGGCGCTGCTGAAGCCGACTACAGGAGCCCGACATGTAGTCACATTGTACGCCATCATACACACATCATACAGTGCACATGTAATACACACATCATACAGTGCACGTGTAATACACACATCATACAGAGCACATGTAATACACACATCATACACAGCACGTGTAATACACACATCATACACAGCACGTGTAATACACACATCATACAGTGCACATGTAATACACACATCATACAGAGCACGTGTAATACATAAATCATACAGAGCACATGTAATACACACATCATACAGAGCACATGTAATACACACATCATACAGAGCACGTGTAATACACACATCATACAGAGCACATGTAATACACACATCATACAGAGCACGTGTAATACACACATCATACAGAGCACGTGTAATACACACATCATACAGTGCACATGTAATACACACATCATACAGAGCACATGTAATACACACATCATACAGAGCACATGTAATACACACATCATACAGAGCACATGTAATACACACATCATACAGAGCACATGTAATACACACATCATACACAGCACGTGTAATACACACATCATACACAGCACATGTAATACACACATCATACAGTGCACGTGTAATACACACATTATACAGTGCACATGTAATACACACATCATACAGAGCACATGTAATACACACATCATACAGTGCACATGTAATACACACATCATACAGAGCACATGTAATACACACATCATACAGTGCACATGTAATACACACATTATACAGTGCACATGTAATACACACATCATACAGAGCACATGTAATACACACATTATACAGTGCACATATAATACACACATCATACAGAGCACATGTAATACACACATCATACAGTGCACATGTAATACACACATCATACAGTGCACATGTAATACACACATCATACAGAGCACATGTAATACACACATCATACAGTGTAAGTGTAATACACACATCATACAGTGCACGTGTAAAACACACATCATACAGAGCATATGTAATACACACATTATACAGTGCACATGTAATACACACATCATACAGAACACGTGTAATACACACATCATACAGAGCACATGTAATACACACATCATACAGAGCACGTGTAATACACACATCATACAGAGCAGGTGTAATACACACATCATACAGAGCACATGTAATACACACATCATAAAGTGCACGTGTAATACACACATACAGAGCACGTGTAATACACACATCATACAGAGCACGTGTAATACACACATCATACAGAGCACATGTAATACACACATCATACAGTGCACATGTAATACACACATCATACAGAGCACATGTAATACACACATCATACAGAGCACATGTAATACACACATCATACAGAGCACATGTAATACACACATCATACAGAGCACATGTAATACACACATCATACACAGCACGTGTAGTACACACATCATACAGAGCAGGTGTAATACACACATCATACAGAGCACATGTAATACACACATCATACAGTGTAAGTGTAATACACACATCATACAGAGCACGTGTAATACACACATCATACAGAGCACGTGTAATACACACATCATACAGAGCACGTGTAATACACACATCATACAGAGCACGTGTAATACACACATCATACAGAGCACGTGTAATACACACATCATACAGAGCACATGTAATACACACATCATACAGTGTAAGTGTAATACACACATCATACAGAGCACGTGTAATACACACATCATACAGAGCACGTGTAATACACACATCATACAGAGCACATGTAATACACACATCATACAGAGCACATGTAATACACACATCATACAGAGCACATGTAATACACACATCATACAGAGCACGTGTAATACACACATCATACAGAGCACGTGTAATACACACATCATACAGAGCACGTGTAATACACACATCATACAGAGCACGTGTAATACACACATCATACAGAGCACATGTAATACACACATCATACAGTGTAAGTGTAATACACACATCATACAGAGCACGTGTAATACACACATCATACAGAGCACGTGTAATACACACATCATACAGAGCACGTGTAATACACACATCATACAGTGCACATGTAATACACACATCATACAGTGCACGTGTAATACACACATCATACAGTGCACATGTAATACACACATCATACAGTGTAAGTGTAATACTCACATCATACAGAGCACATGTAATACACACATCATACAGTGCACATGTAATACACACATCATACAGTGCACGTGTAATACACACATCATACAGTGCACGTGTAATACACACATCATACAGTGCACATGTAATACACACATCATACAGTGCACATGTAATACACACATCATACAGTGTAAGTGTAATACACACATCATACAGAGCACATGTAATACACACATCATACAGAGCACATGTAATACACACATCATACACAGCATGTGTAATACACACATCATACAGTGCACATGTAATACACACATCATACAGAGCACATGTAATACACACATCATACAGTGTAAGTGTAATACACACATCATACAGTGCACGTGTAATACACACATCATACAGAGCACATGTAATACACACATCATACAGTGTAAGTGTAATACACACATCATACAGAGCACATGTAATACACACATCATACAGAGCACATGTAATACACACATCATACACAGCACGTGTAATACACACATCATACAGAGCACGTGTAATACACACATCATACAGTGCACATGTAATACACACATCATACAGAGCACATGTAATACACACATCATACAGTGCACGTGTAATACACACATCATACAGAGCACATGTAAAACACACATCATACAGCGCACATGTAATACACACATTATACAGTGCACATGTAATACACACATCATACAGAGCACGTGTAATACACACATCATACAGAGCACATGTAATACACACATCATACACAGCACGTGTAATACACACATCATAAAGAGCACGTGTAATACACACATCATACAGAGCACGTGTAATACACACATCATACACAGCACGTGTAATACACACATCATAAAGAGCACGTGTAATACACACATCATACAGAGCACATGTAATACACACATCATACACAGCACGTGTAATACACACATCATACAGAGCACATGTAATACACACATCATACAGAGCACGTGTAATACACAATTCATACAGAACAAGTGTAATACACACATCATACAGTGCACGTGTAATACACACATCATACAGTGCACATGTAATACACACATCATACAGTGCAAGTGTAATACACACATACAGTGCACGTGTAATACACACATCATAGAGTGCACGTGTAATACACACATCATACAGAGCACATGTAATACACACATCATACACAGCACGTATAATACACACATCATACAGTGCAAGTGTAATACACACATACAGTGCACGTGTAATACACACATCATAGAGTGCACATGTAATACACACATCATACAGTGCAAGTGTAATCACACACACAGTGCACGTGTAATACACACATCATACAGAGCACGTGTAATACACACATCATACAGTGCAAGTGCATACACACATACAGTGCACGTGTAATACACACATCATAGAGTGCACGTGTAATACACACATCATACAGAGCACGTGTAATACACACATCATACAGTGCACATGTAATACACACATCATACAGTGCACGTGTAATACACACATCAAACAGAGCACGCGTAATACAGACATCATACAGAGCACATGTAATACACACATCATACAGAGCACATGTAATACACACATCATACACAGCACGTGTAATACACACATCATACAGAGCACATGTAATACACACATCATACACAGCACGTATAATACACACATCATACAGTGCAAGTGTAATACACACATACAGTGCACGTGTAATACACACATCATAGAGTGCACATGTAATACACACATCATACAGTGCAAGTGTAATACACACATACAGTGCACGTGTAATACACACATCATACAGAGCACGTGTAATACACACATCATACAGTGCAAGTGCAATACACACATACAGTGCACGTGTAATACACACATCATAGAGTGCACGTGTAATACACACATCATACAGAGCACGTGTAATACACACATCATACAGTGCACATGTAATACACACATCATACAGTGCACGTGTAATACACACATCATACAGAGCACGTGTAATACACACATCATACAGTGCACATGTAATACACACATCATACAGTGCACGTGTAATACACACATCATACAGAGCACGTGTAATACACACATCATACAGAGCACGTGTAATACACACATCATACAGTGCACATGTAATACACACATCATACAGTGCACGTGTAATACACACATCATACAGTGCACGTGTAATACACACATCATACACAGCACGTGTAATACACACATCATACAGAGCACATGTAATACACACATCATACACAGCACATGTAATACACACATCATACAGTGCACGTGTAATACACACATCATACAGTGCACGTGTAATACACACATCATACAGTGCACATGTAATACACACATCATACAGTGCACGTGTAATACACACATCATACAGTGCACGTGTAATACACACATCATACAGTGCACATGTAATACACACATCATACAGTGCACGTGTAATACACATCATACAGTGCACGTGTAATACACACATCATACAGAGCACGTGTAATACACACATCATACAGTGCACATGTAATACACACATCATACAGTGCACGTGTTATACACACATCATACAGAGCACATGTAATACACACATCATACACAGCACGTGTAATACACACATCATACAGAGCAGGTGTAATACACACATCATACAGAGCACATGTAATACACACATCATAAAGTGCCGTGTAATACACACATCATACAGAGCACATGTAATACACACATCATACACAGCACGTGTAATACACACATCATACAGAGCAGGTGTAATACACACATCATACAGAGCACGTGTAATACACACATCATACAGAGCACGAGTAATACACACATCATACAGAGCACATGTAATACACACATCATACACAGCACGTGTAATACACACATCATACAGAGCACGTGTAATAAACACATCATACAGTGCACATGTAATACACACATCATACAGAGCACGTGTAATACACACATCATACAGAGCACATGTAATACACACATCATACAGAGCACGTGTAATATACAAACCATACAGTGCACATGTAATACACACATCATACAGAGCACGTGCAATACACACATCATACAGTGCACGTGTAATACACACATCATACAGAGCACATGTGATACACACATCATACAGAGCACGTGTAATACACACATCATACAGAGCACATGTAATACACACATCATACAGAGCATGTGTAATACACACATCATAAAGAGCACGTGTAATACACACATCATACAGAGCACGTGTAATATACAAACCATACAGTGCACATGTAATACACACATCATACAGAGCACGTGTAATACACACATCAAACAGAGCACGTGTAATATACAAACCATACAGTGCACATGTAATACACACATCATACAGAGCACGTGTAATACACACATCAAACAGAGCACGCGTAATACAGACATCATACAGAGCACGTGTAATACACACATCATACAGAGCACGTGTAATATACAAACCATACAGTGCACATGTAATACACACATCATACAGAGCACATGTAATACACACATCATGCAGTGCAAGTGTAATACACACATCATACAGTGTACATGTAATACACACATCATACAGTGGAAATGTAATACACACATCATACAGTGCAGGTGTAATACACACATCATACAGTGCACGTGTAATACACACATTATACAGAGCACGTGTAATACATACAACATACAGTGCACGTGTAATACACACATCATACTGAGCACATGTAATACACACATCATACAGAGCACATGTAATACACACATCATACAGAGCACGTGTAATACACACATCATACAGAGCACATGTAATACACACATCATACAGAGCACGTGTAATACACACATCATACAGAGCACGTGTAATACACACATCATACAGTGCACGTGTAATACACACATCATACAGAGCACGTGTAATACACACATCATACAGAGCACATGTAATACACACATCATACAGTGCACGTGTAATACACACATCATACAGAGCACGTGTAATACACACATCATACAGAGCACGTGTAATACACACATCATACAGAGCACGTGTAATACACACATCATACAGAGCACGTGTAATACACACATCATACACAGCACGTGTAATACTCACATCATACAGTGCACGTGTAATACACACATCATACGGAGCACATGTAATATACACATCATACAGAGCACATGTAATACACACATCATACAGAGCAAGTGTAATACACACATCATACTGTGCACATGTAATACACACATCATACAGAGCATGTGTAATACACACATCATACAGTGCACGTGTAATACACACATCATACAGAGCACGTGTAATACACACATCATACAGTGCACGTGTAATACACACATCATACAGAGCACATGTAATACACACATCATACAGTGCACGTGTAATACACACATCTTACAGTGCACATGTAATACACACATTATACAGTGCACATGTAATACACACATCATACAGAGCAAGTGTAATATACACATCATACAGTGCACATGTAATACACACATTATACAGTGCACATGTAATACACACATCATACAGTGCACATGTAATACACACATTATACAGTGCACATGTAATACACACATCATACAGAGCAAGTGTAATATACACATCATACAGTGCACGAGTAATACACACATCATAGTGAGCACGTGTAATACACACATCATACAGTGCACGTGTAATACACACATCATAGTGAGCACATGTAATACACACATCATACAGTGTACATGTAATACAAACATCATACAGAGCACGTGTAATACACACATCATACAGAGCACGTGTAATACACACATCATACAGTGCACGTGTAATACACACATCATACAGAGCACATGTAATACACACATCATACAGTGCACGTGTAATACACACATCATACAGTGTACATGTAATACACACATCATACAGTGCACGTGTAATACACACATCATACAGTGCACGTGTAATACACACATCATACAGTGTAAATGTAATACACACATCATAAAGTGCGTGTAATACACACATCATACAGTGTAATGTTCACATCATACAGTGCATGTGTAATACACACATCATAGAGTGCACATGTAATACACACATCATACAGTGCACATGTTATACACACACTCATACAGAGCACATGTAATACACACATCATACAGTGCACATGTAATACACACATCATACAGAGCACGTGTAATACACACATCATACAGTGCACGTGTAATACACACATCATACACAGCACGTGTAATACACACATCATACAGAGCACGTGTAATACACACATCATACAGTGCACATGTAATACACACATCATACAGTGCATGTGTAATACACACATCATACAGAGCACGTGTAATACACACATCATACAGTGCACATGTAATACACACATCATACAGTGCATGTGTAATACACACATCATACAGGCCTGTGTAATACACACATCATACAGTGCACATATAATACACACATCATACAGTGCATGTGTAATACACACATCATACAGAGCCTGTGTAATACACACATCATACAGTGCACGTGTAATACACACATCATACAGAGCACGTGTAATACACACATCATACAGTGCACATGTAATACACACATCATACAGTGCATGTGTAATACACACATCATACAGAGCCTGTGTAATACACACATCATACAGTGCACGTGTAATACACACATCATACAGAGCACGTGTAATACACACATCATATATTGTACATGTAATACACACATCATACAGAGCAGGTGTAATACACACATCATATATTGTACATGTAATACACACATCATACAGAGCACGTGTAATACACACATCATATATTGTACATGTAATACACACATCATACAGAGCACGTGTAATACACACATCATATATTGTACATGTAATACACACATCACACAGAGCATTTGTAATACACACACTATACAGTGCACGTGTAGTACACACATCATACAGAGCACATGTAATACACACATCATACAGTGCACGTGTAATACACACATCATACAGTGCACGTGTAATACACACATCATACAGTGCACGTGTAATACACACATCATACAGTGCACGTGTAATACACACATCATACAGAGCACGTGTAATACACACATCATACAGTGCACGTGTAATACACACATCATACAGTGCACATGTAATACACACATCATACAGAGCACGTGTAAAACACCTATAATCTCCTATATAGTTTTATATATGTACAGCTGGTATAACCTGGGTATCTCCTGTATATAATTATATATGTACAGCTGGTATAACCTGGGTATCTCCTGTATATAATTATATATGTACAGCTGGTATAACCTGGGTATCTCCTGTATATAATTATATATGTACAGCTGGTATAACCTGGGTATATCCTGTATATAATAATATATGTACAGCTGGTATAATCTGGGGATCTCCTGTATATAATTATATATGTACAGCCGGTATAACCTGGGTATCTCCTGTATATAATTATATATGTACAGCTGGTATAACCTGGGTATCTCTTGTATATAATTATATATGTACAGCCGGTATAACCTGGGTATCTCCTGTATATAATTATATATGTACAGCAGGTATAACCTGGGGATCTCCTGTATATAATTATATATGTACAGCTGGTATAACCTGGGTATCTCCTGTATATAATTATATACGTACAGCTGGTATAACCTGGGGATCTCCTGTATATAATTATATATGTACAGCTGGTATAACCTGGGTATCTCCTATATATAATTATATATGTACAGCTGGTATAACCTGGGTATCTCCTGTATATAATTATATATGTACAGCTGGTATAACCTGGGTATCTCCTGTATATAATTATATATGTACAGCCGGTATAACCTGGGGATCTCCTGTATATGGTTATATATGTACAGCCGGTATAATCTGGGTATCTCCTGTATATAATTATATATGTACAGCTGGTATAACCTGGGTATCTCCTGTATATAATTATATATGTACAGCTGGTATAACCTGGGTATCTCCTGTATATAATTATATACGTACAGCCGGTTTAACCTGGGTATCTCCTGTATATAGTTATATATGTACAGCTGGTATAACCTGGGGATCTCCTATATATAATTATATATGTACAGCCGGTATAACCTGGGTATCTCCTGTATATAATTATATATGTACAGCTGGTATAACCTGGGTATCTCCTGTATATAATTATATATGTACAGCTGGTATAACCTGGGTATCTCCTGTATATAATTATATATGTACAGCCGGTATAACCTGGGTATCTCCTGTATATAATTATATATGTACAGCTGGTATAACCCGAGTATCTCCTGTATATAATTATATATGTACAGCTGGTATAACCTGGGTATCTCCTGTATATAATTCTATATGTACAGCCGGTATAACCTGGGGATCTCCTGTATATAATTCTATATGTATGGCTGGTATAACCTGGGTATCTCCTGTATATAATTATATATGTACAGCCGGTATAACCTGGGTATCTCCTGTATATAATTATATATGTACAGCTGGTATAACCTGGGTATCTCCTGTATATAATTATATATGTACAGCCGGTATAACCTGGGTATCTCCTGTATGTAATTATATATGTACAGCCGGTATAACCTGGGTATCGCCTTTTTATAATTATATATGTACAGTTGATATAACCTGGGGATCTCCTGTATATAATTATATATGTACAGCCGGTATAACCTGGGTATCTCCTGTATATAATTATATATGTACAGCTGGTTTAACCTGGGTATCTCCTGTATATAATTATATATGTATAGTTGATATAACCTGGGTATCTCCTGTATATAATTATATATGTATAACTGGTATAACCTGGGTATCTCCTGTATATAATTATATATGTACAGCTGGTATAACCTGGGTATCTCCAATATATAATTATATATGTATAGCCGGTATAACCTGGGTATCTCCTATATATAATTATATATCTACAGCTGGTATAACCTGGGTATCTACTGTATATACAGTAAATGTATGTGTACAGCTAGTATAACCTGGGTATCTCCTGTATATAATTATATATGTACAGCTGGTATAACCTGAGTATCTCCTGTATATAATTATATATGTACAGCTGGTATAACCTGGGTATCTCCTGTATATAATTATATATGTACAGCTGGTATAACCTGGGTATCGCCTGTATATAATTATATATGTACAGCTGGTATAACCTGGGTATCTCCAATATATAATTATATATGTACAGCCGATATAACCTGGGTATCTTCTATATATAATTATATATGTACAGCCGGTATAACCTGGGTATCTCCTGTATATAATTATATATGTACAGCTGGTATAACCTGCGTATCTCCTGTATATAATTATATATGTACAGCAGGTATAACCTGGGGATCTCCTGTATATAATTATATATGTACAGCCGGTATAACCTGGGTATCTCCTGTATATAATTCTATATGTACAGCTGGTATAACCTGGGTATCTCCTGTATATAATTCTATATGTACAGCCGGTATAACCTGGGTATCTCCTGTATATAGCTATATATGTACAGCCGGTATAACCTGGGTATCTCCTGTATATAATTATAAATGTACAGCTGGTATTACCTGGGTATCTCCTGTATATAATTATATATGTACAGCTGGTATAACCTGGGTATCTCCTGTATATAATTATATATATGTACAGCCGGTATAACCTGGGTATCTCCTGTATATAATTATATATGTACAGCTGGTATAACCTGGATATCTCCTGTATATAATTATATATGTACAGCTGGTATAACCTGGATATCTCCTGTATATAATTATATATGTACAGCTGGTATAACCTGGATATCTCCTGTATATAATTATATATGTACAGCTGGTATAACCTGGGTATCTCCTGTATATAATTATATATGTACAGCTGGTATAACCTGGGTATCTCCTGTATATAATTATATATGTACAGCTGGTATAACCTGGATATCTTCTGTATATAATTATATATGTACAGCTGGTATAACCTGCGTATCTCCTGTATATAATTATATATGTACAGCTGGTATAACCTGGGTATCTCCTGTATATAGTTATATATGTACAGCCGGTATAACCTGGGTATCTCCTGTATATAATTATATATGTACAGCTGGTATAACCTGGGTATATCCTGTATATAATTATATATGTACAGCCGGTATAACCTGGGTATCTCCTGTATATAACTATATATGTACAGTTGGTATAACCTGGGTATCTCCTGTATATAATGATATATGTACAGCTGGTATAACCTGGGGATCTCCTGTATATAATTATATATGTACAGCCGGTATAACCTGGGTATCTCCTGTATATAATTCTATATGTACAGCTGGTATAACCTGGGTATCTCCTGTATATAATTCTATATGTACAGCCGGTATAACCTGGGTATCTCCTGTATATAGCTATATATGTACAGCCGGTATAACCTGGGTATCTCCTGTATATAATTATAAATGTACAGCTGGTATAACCTGGGTATCTCCTGTATATAATTATATATGTACAGCTGGTATAACCTGGGTATCTCCTATATATAATTCTATATGTACAGCCGGTATAACCTGGGTATCTCCTGTATATAATTATATATGTACAGCTGGTATAACCTGGGTATCTACTGTATATAAATGTACATGTACAGCTAGTATAACCTGGGTATCTCCTGTATATAAATGTATATCTACAGCTGATATAACCAGGGTATCTCCTGTATATAATTATATATGTACAGCTGGTATAACCTGGGTATCTACTGTATATAAATGTACATGTACAGCTGGTATAACCTGGGTATCTCCTGTATATAAATGTATATGTACAGCTGATATAACCTGGGTATCTCCTGTATATAATTATATATGTACAGCTGGTATAACCTGGGTATCTCCTGTTTATAATTATATATGTACAGCTGGTATAACCTGGGTATCTCCTGTATATAATTATATATGTACAGCTGGTATAACCTGGGTATCTCCTGTATATAATTATATATGTACAGCTGGTATAACCTGGGTATCTCCTATATATAATTCTATATGTACAGCTGGTTAGCCTAGGTATCTCCTGTATATAATTAAATATGTAACACTGATATAACCTGGGGATCTCCTGTATATAATTATATATGTACAGCTGGTATAATCTGGGTATCTACTGTATATAAATGTACATGTACAGCTGGTGTAACCTGGGTATCTCCTGTATATAAATGTATATGTACAGCTGGTATAACCTAGGTATCTCCTGTATATAATTATATATGTACAGCTGGTATAACCTGGGTATCTCCAGTATATAATTATATATGTACAGCTGGTAAAACCTGGGTATCTCCTGTATATAATTATATATGTACAGTTGATATAACCTGGGTATCTCCTGGATATAATTATATACGTACAGCTGGTATAACCTGGGTATCTCCTGTATATAATGATATATGTACAGCTGGTATAACCTGGGTATCTCCTATATATAATTCTATATATACAGCTGGTATAACCTGGGTATCTCCTGTATATAATGATATATGTACAGCTGGTATAACCTGGGTATCTCCTATATATAATTCTATATATACAGCTGGTTAGCCTAGGTATCTCCTGTATATAATTAAATATGTACAACTGGTATTACCTGGGGATCTGCTATATATTATTATATATGTACAGCTGGTATAACCTGGGTATCTACTATATATAAATGTACATGTACAGCTGGTATAACCTAGGTATCTCCTGTATATAAATGTACATGTACAGCTGGTATAACCTGGGTATCTCCTGTATATAATTGTATATGTACAGCCGGTATAACCTGGAGATCTCCTGTATATAATTATATATGTACAGCCGGTATAACCTGGGGATCTCCTGTTTATAATTATATATGTACAGCCGGTATAACCTGGGGATCTCTTGTATATAATTATATATGTACAGCCGGTATAACCTGGGGATCTCCTGTATATAATTATATATGTACAGCCGGTATAACCTGGGGATCTCCAGTATATAATTATATATGTACAGCCGGTATAACCTGGGGATCTCCTGTATATAATTATATATGTACAGCCGGTATAACCTGGGGATCTCCTGTATATAATTATATATGTACAGCCGGTATAACCTGGGGATCTCCTGTATATAATTATATATGTACAGCCGGTATAACCTGGGGATCTCCTGTATATAATTATATATGTACAGCCGGTATAACCTGGGTATCTCCTGTATATAATTATATATGCACAGCCGGTATAACCTGGGTATCTCCTGTATATAATTATATATGTACAGCCGGTATAACCTGGGTATGTCCTGTTTATAATTATATATGTACAGCCGGTATAACCTGGGTATCTCCTGTATATAATTATATATGTACAGCCGGTATAACCTGGGTATCTCCTGTATATAATTATATATGTACAGCCGGTATAACCTGGGGATCTCCTGTATATAATTATATATGTACAGCCGGTATAACCTGGGGATCTCCTGTATATAATTATATATGTACAGCCGGTATAACCTGGGTATCTCCTGTATATAATTACATATGTACAGCCGTATAAACTGGGTCTCCTGTATATAATTATATATGTACAGCCGGTATACCTGGGGATCTCCTGTATATAATTATATATGTACAAATGGTATAACCTGAATCTCCTGTATATAATTATATATGTACAGCCGGTATAACCTGGGTTCCCTGTATATAATTATATATGTACAGCCGTATAACCTGGGTTCTCCTGTATATATTATATATGTACAGCTGGTATAACCTGGGTATGTCCTGTTTATAATTATATATGTACAGCCGGTATAACCTGGTATCTCCTGTATATAATTATATATGTACAGCCGGTATAACCTGGGTATCTCCTGTATATAATTATATATGTACAGCCGGTATAACCTGGGGATCTCCTGTATATAATTATATATGTTCAGCCGGTATAACCTGGGGATCTCCTGTATATAATTATATATGTACAGCTGGTATAACCTGGGTATGTCCTTTTATAATTATATATGTACAGCCGGTATAACCTGGGTATCTCCTGTATATAATTATATATGTACAGCCGGTATAACCTGGGTATCTCCTGCATATAATTATATATGTACAGCCGGTATAACCTGGGGATCTCCTGTATATAATTATATATGTACAGCCGGTATAACCTGGGGATCTCCTGTATATAATTATATATGTACAGCCGGTATAACCTGGGTATCTCCTGTATATAATTACATATGTACAGCCGGTATAAACTGGGGATCTCCTGTATATAATTATATATGTACAGCCGGTATAACCTGGGGATCTCCTGTATATAATTATATATGTACAAATGGTATAACCTGGGAATCTCCTGTATATAATTATATATGTACAGCCGGTATAACCTGGGTATCACCTGTATATAATTATATATGTACAGCCGGTATAACCTGGGTATCACCTGTATATAATTATATATGTACAGCCGGTATAACCTGGGTATCTCCTGTATATAATTATATATGTACAGCCGGTATAACCTGGATATCTCCTGTATATAATTATATATGTACAGCTGGTATAACCTGGATATCTCCTGTATATAATTATATATGTACAGCTGGTATAACCTGGGTATCTCCTGTATATAATTATATATGTACAGCTGGTATAACCTGGGTATCTCCTGTATATAATTATATATGTACAGCTGGTATAACCTGGATATCTTCTGTATATAATTATATATGTACAGCTGGTATAACCTGCGTATCTCCTGTATATAATTATATATGTACAGCAGGTATAACCTGGGGATCTCCTGTATATAATTATATATGTACAGCCGGTATAACCTGGGTATCTCCTGTATATAATTCTATATGTACAGCTGGTATAACCTGGGTATCTCCTGTATATAATTCTATATGTACAGCCGGTATAACCTGGGTATCTCCTGTATATAGCTATATATGTACAGCCGGTATAACCTGGGTATCTCCTGTATATAATTATAAATGTACAGCTGGTATAACCTAGGTATCTCCTGTATATAATTATATATGTACAGCTGGTATAACCTGGGTATCTCCTATATATAATTCTATATGTACAGCCGGTATAACCTGGGTATCTCCTGTATATAATTATATATGTACAGCTGGTATAACCTGGGTATCTACTGTATATAAATGTACATGTACAGCTGGTATAACCTGGGTATCTCCTGTATATAAATGTATATGTACAGCTGATATAACCAGGGTATCTCCTGTATATAAATGTATATGTACAGCTGATATAACCTGGGTATCTCCTGTATATAATTATATATGTACAGCTGGTATAACCTGGGTATCTCCTGTTTATAATTATATATGTACAGCTGGTATAACCTGGGTATCTCCTGTATATAATTATATATGTACAGCTGGTATAACCTGGGTATCTCCTGTATATAATTATATATGTACAGCTGGTATAACCTGGGTATCTCCTATATATAATTCTATATATACAGCTGGTTAGCCTAGGTATCTCCTGTATATAATTAAATATGTACAACTGGTATTACCTGGGGATCTACTATATATTATTATATATGTACAGCTGGTATAACCTGGGTATCTACTATATATAAATGTACATGTACAGCTGGTATAACCTAGGTATCTCCTGTATATAAATGTACATGTACAGCTGGTATAACCTGGGTATCTCCTGTATATAATTGTATATGTACAGCCGGTATAACCTGGAGATCTCCTGTATATAATTATATATGTACAGCCGGTATAACCTGGGGATCTCCTGTATATAATTATATATGTACAGCCGGTATAACCTGGGGATCTCCTGTATATAATTATATATGTACAGCCGGTATAACCTGGGGATCTCCTGTATATAATTATATATGTACAGCCGGTATAACCTGGGGATCTCCAGTATATAATTATATATGTACAGCCGGTATAACCTGGGGATCTCCTGTATATAATTATATATGTACAGCCGGTATAACCTGGGGATCTCCTGTATATAATTATATATGTACAGCCGGTATAACCTGGGGATCTCCTGTATATAATTATATATGTACAGCCGGTATAACCTGGGGATCTCCTGTATATAATTATATATGTACAGCCGGTATAAACTGGGGATCTCCTGTATATAATTATATATGTACAGCCGGTATAACCTGGGTATCTCCTGTATATAATTATATATGCACAGCCGGTATAACCTGGGTATCTCCTGTATATAATTATATATGTACAGCCGGTATAACCTGGGTATGTCCTGTTTATAATTATATATGTACAGCCGGTATAACCTGGGTATCTCCTGTATATAATTATATATGTACAGCCGGTATAACCTGGGTATCTCCTGTATATAATTATATATGTACAGCCGGTATAACCTGGGGATCTCCTGTATATAATTATATATGTACAGCCGGTATAACCTGGGGATCTCCTGTATATAATTATATATGTACAGCCGGTATAACCTGGGTATCTCCTGTATATAATTACATATGTACAGCCGGTATAAACTGGGGATCTCCTGTATATAATTATATATGTACAGCCGGTATAACCTGGGGATCTCCTGTATATAATTATATATGTACAAATGGTATAACCTGGGAATCTCCTGTATATAATTATATATGTACAGCGGGTATAACCTGGGTATCACCTGTATATAATTATATATGTACAGCCGGTATAACCTGGGTATCACCTGTATATAATTATATATGTACAGCCGGTATAACCTGGGTATCTCCTGTATATAATTATATATGTACAGCCGGTATAACCTGGATATCTCCTGTATATAATTATATATGTACAGCTGGTATAACCTGGATATCTCCTGTATATAATTATATATGTACAGCTGGTATAACCTGGGTATCTCCTTTATATAATTATATATGTACAGCTGGTATAACCTGGGTATCTCCTGTATATAATTATATATGTACAGCTGGTATAACCTGGATATCTTCTGTATATAATTATATATGTACAGCTGGTATAACCTGCGTATCTCCTGTATATAATTATATATGTACAGCAGGTATAACCTGGGGATCTCCTGTATATAATTATATATGTACAGCCGGTATAACCTGGGTATCTCCTGTATATAATTCTATATGTACAGCTGGTATAACCTGGGTATCTCCTGTATATAATTCTATATGTACAGCCGGTATAACCTGGGTATCTCCTGTATATAGCTATATATGTACAGCCGGTATAACCTGGGTATCTCCTGTATATAATTATATGTACAGCTGGTATAACCTAGGTATCTCCTGTATATAATTATATATGTACAGCTGGTATAACCTGGGTATCTCCTATATATAATTCTATATGTACAGCCGGTATAACCTGGGTATCTCCTGTATATAATTATATATGTACAGCTGGTATAACCTGGGTATCTACTGTATATAAATGTACATGTACAGCTGGTATAACCTGGGTATCTCCTGTATATAAATGTATATGTACAGCTGATATAACCTGGGTATCTCCTGTATATAATTATATATGTACAGCTGGTATAACCTGGGTATCTACTGTATATAAATGTACATGTACAGCTGGTATAACCTGGGTATCTCCTGTATATAAATGTATATGTACAGCTGATATAACCTGGGTATCTCCTGTATATAATTATATATGTACAGCTGGTATAACCTGGGTATCTCCTGTTTATAATTATATATGTACAGCTGGTATAACCTGGGTATCTCCTGTATATAATTATATATGTACAGCTGGTATAACCTGGGTATCTCCTGTATATAATTATATATGTACAGCTGGTATAACCTGGGTATCTCCTATATATAATTCTATATGTACAGCTGGTTAACCTAGGTATCTCCTGTATATAATTAAATATGTACAACTGATATAACCTGGGGATCTCCTGTATATAATTATATATGTACAGCTGGTATAATCTGGGTATCTCCTGTATATAAATATACATGTACAGCTGGTGTAACCTGGGTATCTCCTGTATATAAATGTATATGTACAGCTGGTATAACCTAGGTATCTCCTGTATATAATTATATATGTACAGCTGGTATAACCTGGGTATCTCCTGTATATAATTATATATGTGCAGCTGGTAAAACCTGGGTATCTCCTGTATATAATTATATATGTACAGTTGGTATAACCTGGGTATCTCCTGGATATAATTATATACGTACAGCTGGTATAACCTGGGTATCTCCTGTATATAATGATATATGTACAGCTGGTATAACCTGGGTATCTCCTATATATAATTCTATATATACAGCTGGTATAACCTGGGTATCTCCTGTATATAATGATATATGTACAGCTGGTATAACCTGGTATCTCCTATATATAATTCTATATATACATCTGGTTAGCCTGGTATCTCCTGTATATAATTAAATATGTACAACTGTATTACCTGGGGATCTACTATATATTATTTATATGTACAGCTGGTATAACCTGGGTATCTACTATATATAATGTACATGTACAGCTGGTATAACCTAGGTATCTCCTGTATATAAATGTACATGTACAGCCGGTATAACCTGGGTATCTCCTGTATATAATTATATATGTACAGCCGGTATAACCTGGGTATCTCCTGTATATAATTATATATGTACAGCCGGTATTACCTGGGGATCTCCAGTATATAATTATATATGTACAGCCGGTATAACCTGGGGATCTCCTGTATATAATTATATATGTACAGCCGGTATAACCTGGGGATCTCCTGTATATAATTATATATGTACAGCCGGTATAACCTGGGGATCTCCTGTATATAATTATATATGTACAGCCGGTATAACCTGGGGATCTCCTGTATATAATTATATATGTACAGCCGGTATAAACTGGGGATCTCCTCTATATAATTATATATGTACAGCCGGTATAACCTGGGTATCTCCTGTATATAATTATATATGTACAGCCGGTATAACCTGGGTATCTCCTGTATATAATTATATATGCACAGCCGGTATAACCTGGGTATGTCCTGTTTATAATTATATATGTACAGCCGGTATAACCTGGGTATCTCCTGTATATAATTATATATGTACAGCCGGTATAACCTGGGGATCTCCTGTATATAATTATATATGTACAGCCGGTATAACCTGGGGATCTCCTGTATATAATTATATATGTACAGCCGGTATAACCTGGGGATCTCCTGTATATAATTATATATGTACAGCCGGTATAACCTGGGGATCTCCTGTATATAATTATAAATGTACAGCTGGTATAACCTGGGTATCTCCTGTATATAATTATATATGTACAGCTGGTATAACCTGGGTATCTCCTGTATATAATTATATATGTACAGCCGGTATAACCTGGGTATCTCCTGTATATAATTGTATATGTACAGCTGGTATAACCTAGGTATCTCCTGTATATAATTATATATGTACAGCTGGTATCTCCTGTATATAATTATATATGTACTGCCGGTATAACCTGGGTATCTCCTGTATATAATTATATATGTACAGGTGGTATAACCTGGGGATCTCCTGTATATAATTATATATGTACAGCCGGTATAACCTGGGGATCTCCTTATATAATTATGTATGTACAGCCGGTATAACCTGGGGATCTCCTGTATATATTCATATATGTACAGCCGGTATAACCTGGGGATCTCCTGTATATAATTATATATGTACAGCCGGTATAACCTGGGGATCTCCTGTATATAATTATATATGTACAGCCGGTATAACCTGGGTATCTCCTGTATATAATTATATATGTACAGCCGGTATAACCTGGGTATCTCCTGTATATAATTGTATATGCACAGCTGGTATAACCTGGGTATCTCCTGTATATAATTATATATGTATAGCTGGTATAACCTGGGTATGTCCTGTTTATAATTATATATGTACAGCTGGTATAACCTGGGGATCTCCTGTATATAATTATATATGTACAGCCGGTATAACCTGGGTATCCCCTGTATATAATTATATATGTACAGCTGGTATAACCTGGGTATCTCCTGTATATAATTATATATGTACAGCCGGTATAACCTGGATATCTCCTGTATATAATTATATATGTACAGCCGGTATATCCTGGGTATCTCCTGTATATAATTATATATGTACAGCCGGTATAACCTGGGTATCTCCTGTATATAATATATATGTACAGCCGGTATAACCTGGGTATCTCCTGTATATAATTCTATATGTACAGCTGGTATAACCTGGGTATCTCCTGTATATAATTATATATGTACAGCCGGTATAACCTGGGTATCTCCTGTATATAATATATATGTACAGCCGGTATAACCTGGGTATCTCCTGTATATAATTCTATATGTACAGCTGGTATAACCTGGGTATCTCCTGTATATAATTATATATGTACAGCCGGTATAACCTGGGTATCTCCTGTATATAATATATATGTACAGCCGGTATAACCTGGGTATCTCCTGTATATAATTATATATGTACAGCTGGTATAACCTGGGGATCTCCTGTATATAATTATATATGTACAGCCGGTATAACCTGGGTATCTCCTGTATATAATTATATATGTACAGCTGGTATAACCTGGGTATCTCCTGTATATAATTATATACAAGTACCGTTCTAAAGTTTGGGGTCACCCAGACAATTTTGTGTTTTCCATGAATCTCACACTTTTATTTATCAAATGAGTTGCAAAATGAATAGAAAATATAGTCAAGACATTGACAAGGTTAGAAATAATAATTTTCTCCATTTGCAGCAATTCCAGCATTGCAGACCTTTGGCATTCTCGCTGTTAATTTGCTGAGGTCATCTGGAGACATTTCCCGCCATGCTTCCAGAAGCCCCTCCCATCAGTTGGATTGGCTTGATGGGCACTTTTTGCGTACCGTACGGTCAATGGGGCTGAGATGTGGTGACTGCGCCGGCCACTCCATTACAGATAGAATACCGGCTGCCGGCTTCTTCCCTAAATAGTTCTTGTATAATTTGGAGGTGCTTTGGGTCATTGTCCTGTTGTAGGATGAAATTGGCTCCAATCAGGCGCTGTCCACAGGGTATGGCATGGCGGTGCGTGGAGTGATAGCCTTCCTTATTCACAATCCCTTTTACCTTGTACAAATCTCCCACTTTACCAGCACCAACCCCAGACCATCCCATTCCCTCCACCATGCTGACAGATGGCGTCAGGCGTCTTCCGGCATCTTCTCAGTTGTTCTGCGTCTCACAAATGTTCTTCTGTCTACAGATTCGTTTCATCTGTCCATAACACTTTTTTCCAGTCTTCCTCTGTCCAATGTCTGTGTTCTTTTGCCCATATGAATCTTTTCCTTTTATTAGCCAGTCTCAGATATGGCTTTTTCTTGGCCACCCTGAAGGCCGGCATCCCTGAGTCACCTCTTCACTGTAGACGCTGACACTGGCGTTTTGCGGGTACTATGTAATGAAGCTGCCAGTTGAGGACCTGCGAGGCGCCGATTTCTCAGACTAGAGACTCTAATGGACTTGTCTTGTTGCTCAGTTGTGCAGCGCAGCCTCCCACTTCTCTTTCTACTCTGGTTAGAGCCTGTTTGTGCTGTCCTCTGAAGGGAGTAGTACACACCGTTGTAGGAAATCTTCCGTTTCTTGGCAATTTCTCGCATGGAATAGCCTTCATTTCTAAGAACAAGAATAGACTGTCAAGTTTCACATGAAAGTTCTCTTTTTCTGGCCATTTTGAGAGTTTAATCGAACCAACAAATGTAATGCTCCAGATTCTCAACTAGCTCAAAGGAAGGTCAGTTTTATGGCTTCTCTAACCAGCAAAACTGTTTTCAGCTGTGCTAACATACTTGCACAAGGGTTTTCTAAACCTCCATTATCCTTCTTACACAGTTAGCAAACACAATGTACCATTAGAGCACTGGAGTGATGGTTGCTGGAAATGGCCTCTATACTCCTATGTAGATATTGCATTAAAAACCAGACATTTGCAGCTAGAGTAGTCATTTACCACATTAACAATGTATAGAGGGGATTTCTGATTCATTTCATGTTATCTTCATTGAAAAAAACTGTGCTTTTCTTTCAAAAATATATGGGTGCAGGTAAGGCAGAGCAGTGCATTGTGGGAGGTCGCAGTTATTGTTACATGGTCAGTATCTTTTCACAATACTTTGTATATGTCCTTAGTGCAGGATAATATAAGACACTGTTATATATTATATCAGAGGAAATTCTTCTCCTCTTACCTGACTGTATCTGCCGGCATTGGGGGCATTATCATTAACTCTTTCACTGCCCAGACCCCCACTGTATCAGACATTGACATCAGTGGTATAATGTAACCCCTGTGGCTCCTCTGGGTTGGTGGGATTGTGGTAGGGGGTCTATAATAATGGACTCAGCTCCCAGCGCTCGCAGTTGTTGTCATCAGCTGCAGTGAACTTTCTAGAACTGATCTTATTCAGGCGTCATCAGTGCGTGCTGCGGGCGACAATGGTAAATGTGACGGTGAGGACGCGGCGGCTGCTGCAGGTGCCCGGAGCGAACAGAATGTAAATATTAACATATTATTGTGCGATAGATGATGATGTCACTGCAGCCCCCGGGGCCCGCAGCTGCCTCCACCTGACCTGACTACACAGGTATACGCTGCATCTGATACTGCACCATTAACCCTTTATTGTACAAGGATGGACCTACTAACTAAGTCATAATAACATTATAATCATCTCCTGAACATGGCTCACAACTACAGGAGCAGCGTTGTCACTGATCATCTCCTGGATGAGGTATGAGAAGTAGTACTGTGCAGTACAGAAGTGGTACTGTGCACTGTCCATATATACAGGATAAGAGAAGTGGTACTGTGCACTGTCCATATATACAGGAGAAGAGAAGTGGTACTGTGCACTGTCCATATATACAGGATAAGAGAAGTGGTACTGTGCACTGTCCATATATACAGGAGGAGAGAAGTGGTACTGTGCACTGTCCATATATACAGGAGGAGAGAAGTGGTACTGTGCACTGTCCATATATACAGGATAAGAGAAGTGGTACTGTGCACTGTCCATATATACAGGATAAGAGAAGTGGTACTGTGCACTGTCCATATATACAGGATAAGAGAAGTGGTACTGTGCACTGTCCATATATACAGTATAAGAGAAGTGGTACTGTGCACTGTCCATATATACAGTATAAGAGAAGTGGTACTGTGCACTGTCCATATATACAGGACAAGAGAAGTGGTACTGTGCACTGTCCATATATACAGTATAAGAGAAGTGGTACTGTGCACTGTCCATATATACAGTATAAGAGAAGTGGTACTGTGCACTGTCCATATATACAGGAGGAGAGAAGTGGTACTGTGCACTGTCCATATATACAGGAGAAGAGAAGTGGTACTGTGCACTGTCCATATATACAGGATAAGAGAAGTGGTACTGTGCACTGTCCATATATACAGGAGGAGAGAAGTGGTACTGTGCACTGTCCATATATACAGGATAAGAGAAGTGGTACTGTGCACTGTCCATATATACAGTATAAGAGAAGTGGTACTGTGCACTGTCCATATATACAGTATAAGAGAAGTGGTACTGTGCACTGTCCATATATACAGGATAAGAGAAGTGGTACTGTGCACTGTCCATATATACAGGATGAGAGAAGTGGTACTGTGCACTGTCCATATATACAGTATAAGAGAAGTGGTACTGTGCACTGTCCATATATACAGGATAAGAGAAGTGGTACTGTGCACTGTCCATATATACAGGATAAGAGAAGTGGTACTGTGCACTGTCCATATATACAGGATAAGAGAAGTGGTACTGTGCACTGTCCATATATACAGGATAAGAGAAGTGGTACTGTGCACTGTCCATATATACAGGAGGAGAGAAGTGGTACTGTGCACTGTCCATATATACAGGAGAAGAGAAGTGGTACTGTGCACTGTCCATATATACAGGAGAAGAGAAGTGGTACTGTGCACTGTCCATATATACAGGATAAGAGAAGTGGTACTGTGCACTGTCCATATATACAGGAGAAGAGAAGTGGTACTGTGCACTGTCCATATATACAGTATAAGAGAAGTGGTACTGTGCACTGTCCATATATACAGGATAAGAGAAGTGGTACTGTGCACTGTCCATATATACAGGATAAGAGAAGTGGTACTGTGCACTGTCCATATATACAGGAGAAGAGAAGTGGTACTGTGCACTGTCCATATATACAGGATAAGAGAAGTGGTACTGTGCACTGTCCATATATACAGGATAAGAGAAGTGGTACTGTGCACTGTCCATATATACAGGAGGAGAGAAGTGGTACTGTGCACTGTCCATATATACAGGAGAAGAGAAGTGGTACTGTGCACTGTCCATATATACAGGAGAAGAGAAGTGGTACTGTGCACTGTCCATATATACAGGATAAGAGAAGTGGTACTGTGCACTGTCCATATATACAGGATAAGAGAAGTGGTACTGTGCACTGTCCATATATACAGGATAAGAGAAGTGGTACTGTGCACTGTCCATATATACAGGATAAGAGAAGTGGTACTGTGCACTGTCCATATATACAGGATAAGAGAAGTGGTACTGTGCACTGTCCATATATACAGGAGAAGAGAAGTGGTACTGTGCACTGTCCATATATACAGGATAAGAGAAGTGGTACTGTGCACTGTCCATATATACAGGATAAGAGAAGTGGTACTGTGCACTGTCCATATATACAGTATAAGAGAAGTGGTACTGTGCACTGTCCATATATACAGTATAAGAGAAGTGGTACTGTGCACTGTCCATATATACAGGATAAGAGAAGTGGTACTGTGCACTGTCCATATATACAGGATAAGAGAAGTGGTACTGTGCACTGTCCATATATACAGGAGAAGAGAAGTGGTACTGTGCACTGTCCATATATACAGGATAAGAGAAGTGGTACTGTGCACTGTCCATATATACAGGACAAGAGAAGTGGTACTGTGCACTGTCCATATATACAGGATAAGAGAAGTGGTACTGTGCACTGTCCATATATACAGGATAAGAGAAGTGGTACTGTGCACTGTCCATATATACAGGAGAAGAGAAGTGGTACTGTGCACTGTCCATATATACAGGATAAGAGAAGTGGTACTGTGCACTGTCCATATATACAGGATAAGAGAAGTGGTACTGTGCACTGTCCATATATACAGTATAAGAGAAGTGGTACTGTGCACTGTCCATATATACAGTATAAGAGAAGTGGTACTGTGCACTGTCCATATATACAGGATAAGAGAAGTGGTACTGTGCACTGTCCATATATACAGGATAAGAGAAGTGGTACTGTGCACTGTCCATATATACAGGAGGAGAGAAGTGGTACTGTGCACTGTCCATATATACAGGAGAAGAGAAGTGGTACTGTGCACTGTCCATATATACAGGATAAGAGAAGTGGTACTGTGCACTGTCCATATATACAGGATAAGAGAAGTGGTACTGTGCACTGTCCATATATACAGGATAAGAGAAGTGGTACTGTGCACTGTCCATATATACAGGACAAGAGAAGTGGTACTGTGCACTGTCCATATATACAGGATAAGAGAAGTGGTACTGTGCACTGTCCATATATACAGGATAAGAGAAGTGGTACTGTGCACTGTCCATATATACAGGAGGAGAGAAGTGGTACTGTGCACTGTCCATATATACAGGAGAAGAGAAGTGGTACTGTGCACTGTCCATATATACAGGATAAGAGAAGTGGTACTGTGCACTGTCCATATATACAGGAGAAGAGAAGTGGTACTGTGCACTGTCCATATATACAGGATAAGAGAAGTGGTACTGTGCACTGTCCATATATACAGGATAAGAGAAGTGGTACTGTGCACTGTCCATATATACAGGAGAAGAGAAGTGGTACTGTGCACTGTCCATATATACAGGATAAGAGAAGTGGTACTGTGCACTGTCCATATATACAGGAGGAGAGAAGTGGTACTGTGCACTGTCCATATATACAGTATAAGAGAAGTGGTACTGTGCACTGTCCATATATACAGGATAAGAGAAGTGGTACTGTGCACTGTCCATATATACAGGATAAGAGAAGTGGTACTGTGCACTGTCCATATATACAGGATAAGAGAAGTGGTACTGTGCACTGTCCATATATACAGGATAAGAGAAGTGGTACTGTGCACTGTCCATATATACAGGATAAGAGAAGTGGTACTGTGCACTGTCCATATATACAGGAGAAGAGAAGTGGTACTGTGCACTGTCCATATATACAGGAGAAGAGAAGTGGTACTGTGCACTGTCCATATATACAGGAGAAGAGAAGTGGTACTGTGCACTGTCCATATATACAGGAGAAGAGAAGTGGTACTGTGCACTGTCCATATATACAGTATAAGAGAAGTGGTACTGTGCACTGTCCATATATACAGGATAAGAGAAGTGGTACTGTGCACTGTCCATATATACAGTATAAGAGAAGTGGTACTGTGCACTGTCCATATATACAGGATAAGAGAAGTGGTACTGTGCACTGTCCATATATACAGGATAAGAGAAGTGGTACTGTGCACTGTCCATATATACAGGAGAAGAGAAGTGGTACTGTGCACTGTCCATATATACAGGATAAGAGAAGTGGTACTGTGCACTGTCCATATATACAGGATAAGAGAAGTGGTACTGTGCACTGTCCATATATACAGGAGAAGAGAAGTGGTACTGTGCACTGTCCATATATACAGGACAAGAGAAGTGGTACTGTGCACTGTCCATATATACAGGAGAAGAGAAGTGGTACTGTGCACTGTCCATATATACAGGATAAGAGAAGTGGTACTGTGCACTGTCCATATATACAGTATAAGAGAAGTGGTACTGTGCACTGTCCATATATACAGGACAAGAGAAGTGGTACTGTGCACTGTCCATATATACAGTATAAGAGAAGTAGTACTGTGCACTGTCCATATATACAGGATAAGAGAAGTGGTACTGTGCACTGTCCATATATACAGTATAAGAGAAGTGGTACTGTGCACTGTCCATATATACAGTATAAGAGAAGTGGTACTGTGCACTGTCCATATATACAGTATAAGAGAAGTGGTACTGTGCACTGTCCATATATACAGGAGAAGAGAAGTGGTACTGTGCACTGTCCATATATACAGGATAAGAGAAGTGGTACTGTGCACTGTCCATATATACAGGAGAAGAGAAGTGGTACTGTGCACTGTCCATATATACAGGATAAGAGAAGTGGTACTGTGCACTGTCCATATATACAGGACAAGAGAAGTGGTACTGTGCACTGTCCATATATACAGGATAAGAGAAGTGGTACTGTGCACTGTCCATATATACAGGAGAAGAGAAGTGGTACTGTGCACTGTCCATATATACAGGAGAAGAGAAGTGGTACTGTGCACTGTCCATATATACAGTATAAGAGAAGTGGTACTGTGCACTGTCCATATATACAGGATAAGAGAAGTGGTACTGTGCACTGTCCATATATACAGGATAAGAGAAGTGGTACTGTGCACTGTCCATATATACAGGATAAGAGAAGTGGTACTGTGCACTGTCCATATATACAGGATAAGAGAAGTGGTACTGTGCACTGTCCATATATACAGGATAAGAGAAGTGGTACTGTGCACTGTCCATATATACAGGAGGAGAGAAGTGGTACTGTGCACTGTCCATATATACAGGATAAGAGAAGTGGTACTGTGCACTGTCCATATATACAGGATAAGAGAAGTGGTACTGTGCACTGTCCATATATACAGGAGGAGAGAAGTGGTACTGTGCACTGTCCATATATACAGGAGAAGAGAAGTGGTACTGTGCACTGTCCATATATACAGGACAAGAGAAGTGGTACTGTGCACTGTCCATATATACAGGATAAGAGAAGTGGTACTGTGCACTGTCCATATATACAGGAGGAGAGAAGTGGTACTGTGCACTGTCCATATATACAGGAGAAGAGAAGTGGTACTGTGCACTGTCCATATATACAGGATAAGAGAAGTGGTACTGTGCACTGTCCATATATACAGGATAAGAGAAGTGGTACTGTGCACTGTCCATATATACAGGATAAGAGAAGTGGTACTGTGCACTGTCCATATATACAGTATAAGAGAAGTGGTACTGTGCACTGTCCATATATACAGGATAAGAGAAGTGGTACTGTGCACTGTCCATATATACAGTATAAGAGAAGTGGTACTGTGCACTGTCCATATATACAGGATAAGAGAAGTGGTACTGTGCACTGTCCATATATACAGGATAAGAGAAGTGGTACTGTGCACTGTCCATATATACAGGATAAGAGAAGTGGTACTGTGCACTGTCCATATATACAGGATAAGAGAAGTGGTACTGTGCACTGTCCATATATACAGGATAAGAGAAGTGGTACTGTGCACTGTCCATATATACAGGATAAGAGAAGTGGTACTGTGCACTGTCCATATATACAGGAGAAGAGAAGTGGTACTGTGCACTGTCCATATATACAGGATAAGAGAAGTGGTACTGTGCACTGTCCATATATACAGGAGGAGAGAAGTGGTACTGTGCACTGTCCATATATACAGGATAAGAGAAGTGGTACTGTGCACTGTCCATATATACAGGATAAGAGAAGTGGTACTGTGCACTGTCCATATATACAGGATAAGAGAAGTGGTACTGTGCACTGTCCATATATACAGGATAAGAGAAGTGGTACTGTGCACTGTCCATATATACAGGAGGAGAGAAGTGGTACTGTGCACTGTCCATATATACAGTATAAGAGAAGTGGTACTGTGCACTGTCCATATATACAGGATAAGAGAAGTGGTACTGTGCACTGTCCATATATACAGGAGAAGAGAAGTGGTACTGTGCACTGTCCATATATACAGGAGAAGAGAAGTGGTACTGTGCACTGTCCATATATACAGGATAAGAGAAGTGGTACTGTGCACTGTCCATATATACAGGATAAGAGAAGTGGTACTGTGCACTGTCCATATATACAGGAGGAGAGAAGTGGTACTGTGCACTGTCCATATATACAGGATAAGAGAAGTGGTACTGTGCACTGTCCATATATACAGGATAAGAGAAGTGGTACTGTGCACTGTCCATATATACAGGATAAGAGAAGTGGTACTGTGCACTGTCCATATATACAGGATAAGAGAAGTGGTACTGTGCACTGTCCATATATACAGGGGAAGAGAAGTGGTACTGTGCACTGTCCATATATACAGGAGAAGAGAAGTGGTACTGTGCACTGTCCATATATACAGGAGGAGAGAAGTGGTACTGTGCACTGTCCATATATACAGGATAAGAGAAGTGGTACTGTGCACTGTCCATATATACAGTATAAGAGAAGTGGTACTGTGCACTGTCCATATATACAGGATAAGAGAAGTGGTACTGTGCACTGTCCATATATACAGGATAAGAGAAGTGGTACTGTGCACTGTCCATATATACAGGATAAGAGAAGTGGTACTGTGCACTGTCCATATATACAGGATAAGAGAAGTGGTACTGTGCACTGTCCATATATACAGGATAAGAGAAGTGGTACTGTGCACTGTCCATATATACAGGACAAGAGAAGTGGTACTGTGCACTGTCCATATATACAGGAGAAGAGAAGTGGTACTGTGCACTGTCCATATATACAGGATAAGAGAAGTGGTACTGTGCACTGTCCATATATACAGGAGAAGAGAAGTGGTACTGTGCACTGTCCATATATACAGGATAAGAGAAGTGGTACTGTGCACTGTCCATATATACAGGATAAGAGAAGTGGTACTGTGCACTGTCCATATATACAGGATAAGAGAAGTGGTACTGTGCACTGTCCATATATACAGGATAAGAGAAGTGGTACTGTGCACTGTCCATATATACAGGATAAGAGAAGTGGTACTGTGCACTGTCCATATATACAGTATAAGAGAAGTGGTACTGTGCACTGTCCATATATACAGGAGGAGAGAAGTGGTACTGTGCACTGTCCATATATACAGGAGGAGAGAAGTGGTACTGTGCACTGTCCATATATACAGTATAAGAGAAGTGGTACTGTGCACTGTCCATATATACAGGATAAGAGAAGTGGTACTGTGCACTGTCCATATATACAGGATAAGAGAAGTGGTACTGTGCACTGTCCATATATACAGGATAAGAGAAGTGGTACTGTGCACTGTCCATATATACAGGAGAAGAGAAGTGGTACTGTGCACTGTCCATATATACAGGAGAAGAGAAGTGGTACTGTGCACTGTCCATATATACAGGAGAAGAGAAGTGGTACTGTGCACTGTCCATATATACAGGATAAGAGAAGTGGTACTGTGCACTGTCCATATATACAGGAGAAGAGAAGTGGTACTGTGCACTGTCCATATATACAGGAGAAGAGAAGTGGTACTGTGCACTGTCCATATATACAGGAGAAGAGAAGTGGTACTGTGCACTGTCCATATATACAGTATAAGAGAAGTGGTACTGTGCACTGTCCATATATACAGGATAAGAGAAGTGGTACTGTGCACTGTCCATATATACAGGAGGAGAGAAGTGGTACTGTGCACTGTCCATATATACAGGATAAGAGAAGTGGTACTGTGCACTGTCCATATATACAGGAGAAGAGAAGTGGTACTGTGCACTGTCCATATATACAGGATAAGAGAAGTGGTACTGTGCACTGTCCATATATACAGTATAAGAGAAGTGGTACTGTGCACTGTCCATATATACAGGATAAGAGAAGTGGTACTGTGCACTGTCCATATATACAGGAGGAGAGAAGTGGTACTGTGCAGTGCCTGTCCATATATACAGGAGAAGAGAAGTGGTACTGTGCACTGTCCATATATACAGGAGAAGAGAAGTGGTACTGTGCACTGTCCATATATACAGGATAAGAGAAGTGGTACTGTGCACTGTCCATATATACAGGATAAGAGAAGTGGTACTGTGCACTGTCCATATATACAGGAGGAGAGAAGTGGTACTGTGCACTGTCCATATATACAGGATAAGAGAAGTGGTACTGTGCACTGTCCATATATACAGGAGAAGAGAAGTGGTACTGTGCACTGTCCATATATACAGGATAAGAGAAGTGGTACTGTGCACTGTCCATATATACAGGATAAGAGAAGTGGTACTGTGCACTGTCCATATATACAGGATAAGAGAAGTGGTACTGTGCACTGTCCATATATACAGGATAAGAGAAGTGGTACTGTGCACTGTCCATATATACAGGATAAGAGAAGTGGTACTGTGCACTGTCCATATATACAGGAGAAGAGAAGTGGTACTGTGCACTGTCCATATATACAGGATAAGAGAAGTGGTACTGTGCACTGTCCATATATACAGGATAAGAGAAGTGGTACTGTGCACTGTCCATATATACAGGATAAGAGAAGTGGTACTGTGCACTGTCCATATATACAGGAGAAGAGAAGTGGTACTGTGCACTGTCCATATATACAGGATAAGAGAAGTGGTACTGTGCACTGTCCATATATACAGGAGAAGAGAAGTGGTACTGTGCACTGTCCATATATACAGGATAAGAGAAGTGGTACTGTGCACTGTCCATATATACAGGATAAGAGAAGTGGTACTGTGCACTGTCCATATATACAGGATAAGAGAAGTGGTACTGTGCACTGTCCATATATACAGGATAAGAGAAGTGGTACTGTGCACTGTCCATATATACAGGATAAGAGAAGTGGTACTGTGCACTGTCCATATATACAGGATAAGAGAAGTGGTACTGTGCACTGTCCATATATACAGGATAAGAGAAGTGGTACTGTGCACTGTCCATATATACAGGATAAGAGAAGTGGTACTGTGCACTGTCCATATATACAGGATAAGAGAAGTGGTACTGTGCACTGTCCATATATACAGGATAAGAGAAGTGGTACTGTGCACTGTCCATATATACAGGAGAAGAGAAGTGGTACTGTGCACTGTCCATATATACAGGAGAAGAGAAGTGGTACTGTGCACTGTCCATATATACAGGAGAAGAGAAGTGGTACTGTGCACTGTCCATATATACAGGAGAAGAGAAGTGGTACTGTGCACTGTCCATATATACAGGAGAAGAGAAGTGGTACTGTGCACTGTCCATATATACAGGATAAGAGAAGTGGTACTGTGCACTGTCCATATATACAGTATAAGAGAAGTGGTACTGTGCACTGTCCATATATACAGGACAAGAGAAGTGGTACTGTGCACTGTCCATATATACAGGATAAGAGAAGTGGTACTGTGCACTGTCCATATATACAGGATAAGAGAAGTGGTACTGTGCACTGTCCATATATACAGGATAAGAGAAGTGGTACTGTGCACTGTCCATATATACAGGAGAAGAGAAGTGGTACTGTGCACTGTCCATATATACAGTAGAAGAGAAGTGGTACTGTGCACTGTCCATATATACAGGATAAGAGAAGTGGTACTGTGCACTGTCCATATATACAGGATAAGAGAAGTGGTACTGTGCACTGTCCATATATACAGGATAAGAGAAGTGGTACTGTGCACTGTCCATATATACAGGATAAGAGAAGTGGTACTGTGCACTGTCCATATATACAGGATAAGAGAAGTGGTACTGTGCACTGTCCATATATACAGGAGGAGAGAAGTGGTACTGTGCACTGTCCATATATACAGGATAAGAGAAGTGGTACTGTGCACTGTCCATATATACAGGATAAGAGAAGTGGTACTGTGCACTGTCCATATATACAGGATAAGAGAAGTGGTACTGTGCACTGTCCATATATACAGGATAAGAGAAGTGGTACTGTGCACTGTCCATATATACAGGATAAGAGAAGTGGTACTGTGCACTGTCCATATATACAGGATAAGAGAAGTGGTACTGTGCACTGTCCATATATACAGGAGAAGAGAAGTGGTACTGTGCACTGTCCATATATACAGGAGAAGAGAAGTGGTACTGTGCACTGTCCATATATACAGGAGAAGAGAAGTGGTACTGTGCACTGTCCATATATACAGGAGAAGAGAAGTGGTACTGTGCACTGTCCATATATACAGGAGAAGAGAAGTGGTACTGTGCACTGTCCATATATACAGGAGAAGAGAAGTGGTACTGTGCACTGTCCATATATACAGGAGAAGAGAAGTGGTACTGTGCACTGTCCATATATACAGGATAAGAGAAGTGGTACTGTGCACTGTCCATATATACAGGAGAAGAGAAGTGGTACTGTGCACTGTCCATATATACAGGAGAAGAGAAGTGGTACTGTGCACTGTCCATATATACAGGAGAAGAGAAGTGGTACTGTGCACTGTCCATATATACAGGACAAGAGAAGTGGTACTGTGCACTGTCCATATATACAGGAGAAGAGAAGTGGTACTGTGCACTGTCCATATATACAGGATAAGAGAAGTGGTACTGTGCACTGTCCATATATACAGTATAAGAGAAGTGGTACTGTGCACTGTCCATATATACAGGATAAGAGAAGTGGTACTGTGCACTGTCCATATATACAGGAGAAGAGAAGTGGTACTGTGCACTGTCCATATATACAGGACAAGAGAAGTGGTACTGTGCACTGTCCATATATACAGGATAAGAGAAGTGGTACTGTGCACTGTCCATATATACAGGATAAGAGAAGTGGTACTGTGCACTGTCCATATATACAGGAGAAGAGAAGTGGTACTGTGCACTGTCCATATATACAGGATAAGAGAAGTGGTACTGTGCACTGTCCATATATACAGGAGAAGAGAAGTGGTACTGTGCACTGTCCATATATACAGTATAAGAGAAGTGGTACTGTGCACTGTCCATATATACAGGATAAGAGAAGTGGTACTGTGCACTGTCCATATATACAGTATAAGAGAAGTGGTACTGTGCACTGTCCATATATACAGGAGAAGAGAAGTGGTACTGTGCACTGTCCATATATACAGGAGGAGAGAAGTGGTACTGTGCACTGTCCATATATACAGTATAAGAGAAGTGGTACTGTGCACTGTCCATATATACAGGAGAAGAGAAGTGGTACTGTGCACTGTCCATATATACAGGAGGAGAGAAGTGGTACTGTGCACTGTCCATATATACAGGAGAAGAGAAGTGGTACTGTGCACTGTCCATATATACAGGATAAGAGAAGTGGTACTGTGCACTGTCCATATATACAGGAGGAGAGAAGTGGTACTGTGCACTGTCCATATATACAGGAGAAGAGAAGTGGTACTGTGCACTGTCCATATATACAGGATAAGAGAAGTGGTACTGTGCACTGTCCATATATACAGGAGGAGAGAAGTGGTACTGTGCACTGTCCATATATACAGGAGGAGAGAAGTGGTACTGTGCACTGTCCATATATACAGGATAAGAGAAGTGGTACTGTGCACTGTCCATATATACAGTATAAGAGAAGTGGTACTGTGCACTGTCCATATATACAGGATAAGAGAAGTGGTACTGTGCACTGTCCATATATACAGGAGAAGAGAAGTGGTACTGTGCACTGTCCATATATACAGGAGAAGAGAAGTGGTACTGTGCACTGTCCATATATACAGTATAAGAGAAGTGGTACTGTGCACTGTCCATATATACAGGATAAGAGAAGTGGTACTGTGCACTGTCCATATATACAGGATAAGAGAAGTGGTACTGTGCACTGTCCATATATACAGGATAAGAGAAGTGGTACTGTGCACTGTCCATATATACAGGATAAGAGAAGTGGTACTGTGCACTGTCCATATATACAGGATAAGAGAAGTGGTACTGTGCACTGTCCATATATACAGGATAAGAGAAGTGGTACTGTGCACTGTCCATATATACAGGAGGAGAGAAGTGGTACTGTGCACTGTCCATATATACAGGAGGAGAGAAGTGGTACTGTGCACTGTCCATATATACAGGATAAGAGAAGTGGTACTGTGCACTGTCCATATATACAGGAAGAGAAGTGGTACTGTGCACTGTCCATATATACAGGAAGAGAAGTGGTACCGTGCACTGTCCATATATACAGGTAAGAGAAGTGGTACTGTGCACTGTCCATATATACAGGATAAGAGAAGTGTACCTGTGCAATGTCCATATATAAGGTGAAACAACTGAAAATATCTCTTATATTGTAGGTTCTTAAAGTAGCCACTGTTTGCTTTGATTACTGCTTTGCACACTCTTGGCATTCTCTTGATGAGCTTCAGAGGTAGTCACCTGTAAATATACAGGGTTTTCTACTGTGCACGGTGTGCCATATTCAGGTTTAGAGAAGTGGGATTTCTTGCCATATATACGGGGTTGGGATCCTTCTGTTGTTAGTGGGGATACACAGTGATAGTCCTACTGAATGGAGTGTTAATTTGTACTTATGGCAAGAAAAAAGCAGCTAAGTAAAGTAAACGAGGGCCATCATTACTTTAAGAAATGAAGGTCACTCAGTCCATATATTGGGAAAAGTTTGAAAGTGTCCCCAAGTGCAGTGGCCAAAAATCAAGCGCTACAAAGAAATGGCTACATGTGACCGCCCCAGGAAAGGAAGACAAGAGTCACCTCTGCTGCGGTCGATAGTTCATACAGTCACCAGCGTCAGATCGCTGGATAACAGCAGCTCAGATTAGAGACCAGGTCAATGCCACACAGAGTTCTAGCAGCAGTCACATCTCTACACACTGGTAAGAGGAGACTGTGTGCTGCGGCCTCCATGGTAAAATAGCTGCTAGGAAACCACTCTAGGACAGGCACAAGCACAAGAAGACAAAGGAATGGACATTAGACCTGTGGAAATCTGGGCTTTGGTCTGATGAGTCCAAATTTGAGATCTTTGGTTCCAACCACCGTGTCTTTGTGCGACGCAGAAAGGTGATCGAATGGACTCTGCATGCCTGGTTCCCACCGTGCGATGAGGAGGAGGTGTGATGGTGTGGGGGGCTTTGCTGGGGACACTGTTGGGGATTTATTCTGAACCAGCATGGTTACCACAGCATCTTGCAGCGGCATGCTATTCCATCCGGTTTGCGTTTAGTTGGACCATCATTTATTTTTCAACAGGACAATGACCCCAACACCTCCAGACTGTGTAAGGGCTATCTGACCAAGAAGGAGAGTGGTGGGGTGCTAGCCAGATGACCTGGCCTCCACAGTACCAGACCTGAACCCAATCAGTGGTTTGGGGTGGCTGGACCGCAGAGTGAAGGCAAAAGGGCCAACAAGTGCTAAGCATCTCTGGGAACTCCTTCCAGACTGTTGGAAGACCATTTCAGGTGACTACCTATTGAAGCTCATCAAGAGAATGCAAGAGTGTGCAAAGCAGTATATAAAGCAAAAGGTGGTACTATGAAGTACCTAGAATAGAAGACATATTTTCAGTTGTTTCACACTTTTTGGTTAAGTATATAATTCCACATGTGGTAATTCATAGTTTTGATGCCTTCAGTGTGAATCTACAATTTTTATAGTCATGAAAATATACAGAAAACTCTTGGAATGAGAAGGTGTGTCCAAGCTTTTGGTCTGTACTGTATATATAATAGAAGTAGTACTGTGCACTATCCATATATACAGGATAAGAGAAGTGGTACTGTGCACTGTCCATATATACAGGACAAGAGAAGTGGTACTGTGCAGTGTCCATATATACAGTATAAGAGAAGTAGTACTGTGCACTGTCCATATATACAGGATAAGAGAAGTGGTACTGTGCACTGTCCATATATACAGGATAAGAGAAGTAGTACTGTGCACTGTCCATATATACAGGATAAGAGAAGTAATACTGTGCACTGTCCGTATATACAGTATAAGAGAAGTGGTACTGTGCACTGTCCATATATACAGGAGGAGAGAAGTGGTACTGTGCACTGTCCATATACACAGGATAAGAGAAGTAGTACTGTGCACTGTCCATATATACAGGAGGAGAGAAGTGATACTGTGCACTGTCCATATATACAGGATAAGAGAAGTAGTACTGTGCACTGTCCATATATACAGTATAAGAGAAGTAGTACTGTGCACTGTCCATATATACAGGATAAGAGAAGTGGTACTGTGCACTGTCCATATATACAGGATAAGAGAAGTAGTACTGTGCACTGTCCATATATACAGGATAAGAGAAGTGGTACTGTGCAGTGTCCATATATACAGTATAAGAGAAGTGGTACTGTGCACTGTCCATATATACAGTAAAAGAGAAGTGGTACTGTGCACTGTCCATATATACAGTATAAGAGAAGTAGTACTGTGCACTGTCCATATATACAGGACAAGAGAAGTGGTACTGTGCACTGTCCATATATACAGTATAAGAGAAGTGGTACTGTGCACTGTCCATATATACAGTATAAGAGAAGTGGTACTGTGCACTGTCCATATATACAGTATAAGAGAAGTAGTACTGTGCACTGTCCATATATACAGGACAAGAGAAGTGGTACTGTGCACTGTCCATATATACAGTATAAGAGAAGTGGTACTGTGCACTGTCCATATATACAGGATAAGAGAAGTGGTACTGTGCACTGTCCATATATACAGAATAAGAGAAGTAGTACTGTGCACTGTCCATATATACAGAATAAGATAAGTAGTACTGTGCACTGTCCATATATACAGGACAAGAGAAGTAGTACTGTGCACTGTCCATATATACAGTATAAGAGAAGTAGTACTGTGCACTGTCCATATATACAGGACAAGAGAAGTGGTACTGTGCACTGTCCATATATACAGTATAAGAGAAGTGGTACTGTGCACTGTCCATATATACAGGATAAGAGAAGTGGTACTGTGCACTGTCCATATATACAGAATAAGAGAAGTAGTACTGTGCACTGTCCATATATACAGAATAAGATAAGTAGTACTGTGCACTGTCCATATATACAGGACAAGAGAAGTGGTACTGTGCACTGTCCATATATACAGTATAAGAGAAGTAGTACTGTGCACTGTCCATACATACAGTATAAGAGAAGTGGTACTGTGCACTGTCCATATATACAGAATAAGAGAAGTAGTACTGTGCACTGTCCATATATACAGGACAAGAGAAGTGGTACTGTGCACTGTCCATATATACAGTATAAGAGAAGTAGTACTGTGCACTGTCCATATATACAGGATAAGAGAAGTAGTACTGTGCACTGTCCATATATACAGGAGAAGAGAAGTGGTACTGTGCACTGTCCATATATACAGTATAAGAGAAGTAGTACTGTGCACTGTCCATATATACAGGATAAGAGAAGTGGTACTGTGCACTGTCCATATATACAGTATAAGAGAAGTAGTACTGTGCACTGTCCATATATACAGGATAAGAGAAGTAGTACTGTGCACTGTCCATATATACAGTATAAGAGAAGTAGTACTGTGCACTGTCCATATATACAGGAGGAGAGAAGTGGTACTGTGCACTGTCCATATATACAGTATAAGAGAAGTGGTACTGTGCACTGTCCATATATACAGTATAAGAGAAGTAGTACTGTGCACTGTCCATATATACAGGACAAGAGAAGTAGTACTGTGCACTGTCCATATATACAGAATAAGATAAGTAGTACTGTGTACTGTCCATATATACAGTATAAGAGAAGTGGTACTGTGCACTGTCCATATATACAGAATAAGAGAAGTAGTACTGTGCAGTGTCCATATATACAGTATAAGAGAAGTAGTACTGTGCACTGTCCATATATACAGGATAAGAGAAGTGGTACTGTGCACTGTCCATATATACAGTATAAGAGAAGTAGTACTGTGCACTGTTCATATATACAGGATAAGAGAAGTAGTACTGTGCACTGTCCATATATACAGTATTAGAGCAGTAGTACTGTGCACTGTCCATATATACAGGATAAGAGAAGTGGTACTGTGCAGTGTCCATATATACAGTATAAGAGAAGTAGTACTGTGCACTGTCCATATATACAGGACAAGAGAAGTAGTACTGTGCACTGTCCATATATACAGGAGGAGAGAAGTGGTACTGTGCACTGTCCATATATACAGGATAAGAGAAGTGGTACTGTGCACTGTCCATATATACAGGATAAGAGAAGTGGTACTGTGCACTGTCCATATATACAGGATAAGAGAAGTGGTACTGTGCACTGTCCATATATACAGTATAAGAGAAGTAGTACTGTGCACTGTCCATATATACAGGACAAGAGAAGTAGTACTGTGCACTGTCCATATATACAGAGCAAGAGAAGTGGTACTGTGCACTGTCCATATATACAGGATAAGAGAAGTAGTACTGTGCACTGTATATATATACAGAGTAAGAGAAGTGGTACTGTGCACTGTCCATATATACAGTATAAGAGAAGTAGTACTGTGCACTGTATATATATATACAGAGTAAGAGAAGTGGTACTGTGCACTGTCCATATATACAGTATAAGAGAAGTGGTACTGTGCACTGTCCATATATACAGTATAAGAGAAGTAGTACTGTGCACTGTCCATATATACAGTATAAGAGAAGTGGTACTGTGCACTGTCCATATATACAGGAGAAGAGAAGTGTTCAGTCTGTGCACTGTCCATATATACAGGACAAGAGAAGTAGTACTGTGCACTGTCCATATATACAGAGCAAGAGAAGTGGTACTGTGCACTGTCCATATATACAGGATAAGAGAAGTGGTACTGTGCGCTGTCCATATATACAGGATAAGAGAAGTAGTACTGTGCACTGTCCATATATACAGAGTAAGAGAAGTGGTACTGTACACTGTCCATATATACAGTATAAGAGAAGTAGTACTGTGCACTGTCCATATATACTGGATAAGAGAAGTAGTACTGTGCACTGTCCATATATACAGTATAAGAGAAGTAGTACTGTGCACTGTCCATATATACAGTATAAGAGAAGTGGTACTGTGCACTGTCCATATATACAGGATAAGAGAAGTGGTACTGTGCGCTGTCCATATATACAGGAGGAGAGAAGTGATACTGTGCACTGTCCATATATACAGGATAAGAGAAGTAGTACTGTGCACTGTCCATATATACAGGATAAGAGAAGTGGTACTGTGCACTGTCCATATATACAGTATAAGAGAAGTAGTACTGTGCACTGTCCATATATACAGGATAAGAGAAGTGGTACTGTGCACTGTCCATATATACTGGAGAAGAGAAGTAGTACTGTGCACTGTCCATATATACAGTGTAAGAGAAGTAGTACTGTGCACTGTCCATATATAACAGGATAAGAGAAGTAGTACTGTGCACTGTCCATATATACAGGAGAAGAGAAGTAGTACTGTGCACTGTCCATATATACAGGAGAAGAGAAGTAGTACTGTGCAGTGTATGCCTTATCTTTAAGGTATCCTGACTTCTTAGAAGTGACCTCTCCTGGGTCTCGATGTTGTCAGGCTCAGTTTCTTGTACTTTCTATGACTTTTCTGTCTTTGCATCTTCTACATATATTAACCCTCTGATGACCATGGGGTTGTGACGACATCTACGTAATTAATGTACAGAGGTAATAAACATGAAGTGACGTTTTTTGCCCTTTTAATCCACCGGTTCATGTGTAAGGATGGATGATCATCGGAGCCGACAGCCGTATACACGCCGCCGTGCACTTGTATGTGAGATGTGGCATTTGGCGAGTAATCGGGGACAGGCATCCGCCAGCAGGAGATGCCCCCAGCTCTGCCCCCGTCACGTCATTAGGAAGCCTTGTTATCCCGTCTCCGGGAGCTGTGCACTGAGTCACATCTGAGCCCCGGCATTGGAGACACATGTCCGCCCTGAGCACCGCTGCCTGACACCACGCCATGTTATTTACTTCTAGAAAACCTTCTTTTTGTCAATCCAGAATGGCTCCCACCCTGCACTGCGACTCCTTGACGCTGTTCACACATTTTTCCAGTGAAAACATGTCCTAGTTTTACACAACAGCGCAAGGTGTGAACATTTTAGATGCTTGAAAAACGCATTTACATCTCACCTCCAAAACTTCTCCACTGGCTCTGGGCGACGCAGACTGAACGGCAAAGTGTCACTACAGATAAGAAAAGGAGGTGACATCCTTGGGGCAAAGGATGAGGTGGAATCTGGGGATGGCGGAGCATTTACAACATGGCTAGACATATTTGCAGGTTAATTTGGGCCCCATGGGCATACAGTGGGGAGAAAAGTATTCAGTCGGCCACCAATTGTGCAAGTTCTCCCACTTATAAAGATGAGGCCGGCCTGTAAGTGACATCATAGGTAGACCTCAACTATGAGAGACAAAATGAGAAAACTAATCCTGAAAATCACATTGTCTGATTTTTTAAGAATTTATTTGCAAATTATGGTGGAAAATAAGTATTTGGTCACCTACAAACAAGCAAGATTTCTGTCTCTCCCAGACCTGTAACTTCTCCTTTAAGAGGCTCCTCTGTCCTCCACTCATTACCTGTAGTAATGGCTCCTGTGTGACATTGTTATCAGTATAAAAGACTCCTGTCCACAACCTCAAGTCACACTCCAAACTCCACTATGGTGAAGACCAAAGAGCTGTGGAAGGACCAGAAACAAAATGGTAGCCCTGCACCAGGCGGGGAAGACTGAATCTGCAATAGCCAAGCAGCTTGGTGTGAAGAAATCACCTGTGGGAGCAATAATTAGAAAATGGAAGACATACAAGACAACTGATAATCTCCCTCCATCAGGGGCTCCACGCAAGATCTCACCCCATGGGGTCAAAATGATCACAAGAACGGTGAGCAAAAATCCCAGAACCCCACGGGGGGACCTAGTGAGCGACCTGCAGAAAGCTGGGACTAACGTAACAAAGGCTACCGTCAGTAACACACTACGCCGCCAGGGACTCAGATCCTGCAGTGCCAGACGTGTCCCCCTGCTTAAGCCAGTACATAACCGGGCCCGTCTGAAGTTTGCTAGAGAGCATTTGGATGTTCCAGAAGAGTATTGGGAGAATGTCATATGGTCAGATGAAACCAAAGTAGAACTGTTTGGTAGAAACACAACTCGTGGTGTTTGGAGGAGAGTGAATGCTGAGTTGTATCCAAAGAACACCATACCTACTGTGATGCATGGGGGGGGCTTTGGGGCCCAGTCTTTGTTATGCCCTTTGTCCTGGGGTAGTTGGGCCTAGTACTAGGATGACGGGATCTTCTCCCAGGGTAGTTGGGTCCTTTTCTCAGATGACGGGATCTTCTCCCAGGGTAGTTGGGTCCTTTTCTCAGATGACGGGATCTTCTCCCATGGTAGTTGGGTCCTCTGCTCAGATGACTGGCCCTTCTTGTCGTAGACTCTTGCACAAGTTTAGTTGAACCTTCTCTGACAGATAAAGTAAAATTCCCACAAAAAATGTTCTTCTTTGGCCCATTAGAAAGTCACAAGATGTAACTTGTAGTGAAGGTAAAATCTTCTCAATGGTGGCGGTGTCATGTGACCAGCAATAAGGTTCTCTGAGTGACGCAACATCTCACGTGTGGACAGGATTTCAAAGTGTGGTTATTCTTATGAAAGCCTCAATGAAAGTCCTATAGGAGTGAATAGAGATACTGTAAGAGAGTCAGTAGTCAGCAGTCAGTAGTCAGTAGTCAGCTGTCAGTAGGAGAGTGTTATGGCTGATCACTTGACACAACTGTGGAGAAAAAAAGAGGGGGTAACTTTACAAATACATTGAAGAAAAAGAAGATTCACAACAATTAGCTCTTTTTGGTTGATGATAATTCCAACAAAGTAACATCCAAAATGTTTTATTCTCTTTCTTCAGGTCTATACAAAGGAAACTGTTTCAGGATTAATCACTTTCCAGAAGACAATGACTACGACCACGACAGCTCCGAGTATCTGCTGCGTGAGTAAAGCCCCCACTATATCTAATCCCTAATGTCAGTAACAGGGGGCGGGGCTGTGACAACCTCTCACACATGATCTATACAGCTGGTTGTCAGTAGTAATAGATGAATAGCTGTACTGTAGTATAAGGTGTGCGGATCTCATGTTTGATCACATGTCATTATATTATATCAGTGATGTCAGTAACAGGGGGCGGGGCTGTGACAACCTCTCAGACATGGTATATACAGCTGGTTGTCAGTAGTAATAGATGAATAGCTGTACTGTAGTATAAGGTGTGCGGATCTCATGTCTGATCACATGTCATTATATCAGTGATGTCAGTAACAGGGGGCGGGGCTGTGACAACCTCTCAGACATGATATATACAGGCTGGTTGTCAGTAGTAATAGATGAATAGCTGTACTGTAGTATAAGGTGTGCGGATCTCATGTCTGATCACATGTCATTATATCAGTGATGTCAGTAACAGGGGGCGGGGCTGTGACAACCTCTCACACATGATATATACAGCTGGTTGTCAGTAGTAATAGATGAATAGCTGTACTGTAGTATAAGGTGTGCGGATCTCATGTCTGATCACATGTCATTATATCAGTGATGTCAGTAACAGGGGGCGGGGCTGTGACAACCTCTCACACATGATATATACAGCTGGTAGTCAGTAGTAATAGATGAATAGCTGTACTGTAGTATAAGGTGTGCGGATCTCATGTCTGATCACATGTCATTATATCAGTGATGTCAGTACCAGGGGGCGGGGCTGTGACAACCTCTCACACATGATATATACAGCTGGTTGTCAGTAGTAATAGATGAATAGCTGTACTGTAGTATAAGGTGTGCGGATCTCATGTCTGATCACATGTCATTATATCAGTGATGTCAGTAACAGGGGGCGGGGCTGTGACAACCTCTCAGACATGATATATACAGCTGGTTGTCAGTAGTAATAGATGAATAACTACTGTAGTATAAGGTGTGCGGATCTCATGTCTGATCACATGTCATTATATTATATCAGTGATGTCAGTAACAGGGGGCGGGGCTGTGACAACCTCTCAGACATGATATATACAGCTGGTTGTCAGTAGTAATAGATGAATAGCTGTACTGTAGTATAAGGTGTGCGGATCTCATGTCTGATCACATGTCATTATATCAGTGATGTCAGTAACAGGGGGCGGGGCTGTGACAACCTCTCAGACATGATATATACAGCTGGTTGTCAGTAGTAATAGATGAATAACTACTGTAGTATAAGGTGTACGGATCTCATGTCTGATCACATGTCATTATATCAGTGATGTCAGTAACAGGGGGCGGGGCTGTGACAACCTCTCAGACATGATATATACAGCTGGGTGTCAGTAGTAATAGATGAATAGCTGTACTGTAGTATAAGGTGTGCGGATCTCATGTCTGATCACATGTCATTATATCAGTGATGTCAGTAACAGGGGGCGGGGCTGTGACAACCTCTCAGACATGATATATACAGCTGGGTGTCAGTAGTAATAGATGAATAGCTGTACTGTAGTATAAGGTGTGCGGATCTCATGTCTGATCACATGTCATTATATCAGTGATGTCAGTAACAGGGGGCGGGGCTGTGACAACCTCTCAGACATGATATATACAGCTGGTTGTCAGATTTTCCTCCTGGTGTGGGTAGTTGTCAGTAACAGTACATTTGTGGTCTACAGATATAATATTATGGTTATTATTCTCTGGTTCTGACATATTGTTTGGCTCTTTCCATGTATTCGGTCACTGTCATTACTTTGCACATCCCTTACATTACTCCTCAGTTGCTCTCGCCGGTCTCGTTGCGTCTCCGTTGCTGTAATTTGTTGGCAGGAGAGAAAATATTATTATATTATCAGGACTTTATTGGAAATATTAAACATTCGTCTTCTCTGTTTTTCATGATTTTGTAAAATGTTACTGTTCAGGGCTCAGTATACAAGGAAATAGGTCAAACTGGGCCCCACATGATGGTAATTCCTGCACATTAAAGGGCCCATCGCAGCCTCTGACATGTGAACGCTTCATTCAATAAACTTTATTTATATCCCTCTTCTGTACAACTTCCGACCCCCAGGTATCAAAACACCCAAATCTGTGTCCAGGACTTGGATACCTGGAGCTGGCTGATGCTTTTTGATGTTTCCAGTTCACGTCTCCTCGAAATGGGAAAGAAAGGGAAGACGTCTCCTAAAATAGTCTGAGCCTGGGGGGTTGCAGTGAAGCGTAAGACCCCCCCCCCATACACAGATTATACAAGCACTGGTCTTACAGCTACTGGGAAATGTCGCCGTGCACGTTCGAGGCGCAGACGTAAAACTATCAGACTTATCTGAAAGTCTCCAAAAAAGTTTTTACACATTGAAGTAATTTCCATTGTTCATCCAAGCACCCCACAGATGAGCTTACAATAGCCCATTCACCCCCGAACCCCCCCTTGTCTCACCAGCCGTACCCTAAGCAGCCTAGATGCCAACAATACCCCCTCAGTACTGCAATCTCTTGCCCACCATTAACCTCCCATCAAAAGCCACCTTAACCCCTTAATGTACATTCTAACGTATCATCTCTGCCCGTCTATAACCCTCTTACCCTATCATCTGCCCCCTAAGGAGCCATCACTACTATCTGCCCCACCACCTGCTTCCTAATAACCTAGAAACATTAACTCCCCCGTCTTCTCCTAAACCATCTTACCCTACATTCCATTCCTTCAACAATCTCATTACAAGTAGCCCCATCGCCCCCGACCCTCTTACCCCTCTATCCAGTCCTTCAGCACCCTATGACCCCCTGAATTCCCTACCCCACTCTATGCTTCAGCAGCCCCATCACCCTGGACCCTCCATCCCACTGGCCATTCCTTCAGCACCCCATTGCCCCTTAACCTCTTGCCCATTCATTCTTACTCTTAACAACCCTTTGGGCCCCGGCACCCTCTTACTTCACCTCTGCAGCCCCAGCTTGATCATCAGTACCACCCTTGTGACCCCCGATACCCCTCCTCCATACTGTCCCACATTGTGTGGAGTGCTGCGGGGAGGGTCCGCGGCCCAATAAGCCATACATAGTAAGTATATGTGTAGGAGTTGCTGCGGCTGGGGCAGTGTCTGTAATCCTCGCCCTATGATCAGACTTAGTTACAGATTGAAGCTGATGCTGCGTGATCGCCCCAGAGCTGTAACCCTCGAATCACTGAACGCTGCCGGGCGCCTGTCACTTATCTGTCAAGAGATGATGAGCGATTACCCTGCGTGGGTCCACACACCCGGAATGTTCTCCCTGATGTAAAGTGATGATGGGAGTTGTTGTTTTGCATGGTGTATGTGAAGGGATGGGGGGGGTCCTCCCATCTCCAGTGAGCTCCTTTAATATTGTCCCCGTTCTGTCCCTGCAGGTATTGTCCGCGCCTCCAGTGTCTTCCCCATCCTCAGCACCATCTTACTCTTACTGGGAGGACTGTGTGTCGGGGCCGGACGCATCTATAACAGACGCAATAACATCATCCTGAGCGCCGGCATTCTCTTCGTGGCAGCTGGTGAGTAGTCTCTATGGAATGGGCTGTTGGCCTGTTCATCTGCCACGAGACTCCGGCTCATCTACATGGTCTATTGGAGTCTCAGGTGGTCTGAACTCCCATTCCAGTATCATCAGAAGGTCAGGCTTCGGCACTGACCTTACACCATGCTTTACATTGCAGCTCTGATTCCCTAGGACACAGCTGATCTCCTTGGTGTATTGGAGTCTAGTTAGTCTTTACTCCACCTCCAGTCTTAGGGTCTGTAGTTTTGTCCTCCATTGTGCTTTATACTGCATCTTTGCTCCAGTAGGGTTAGACTATGGTATGTGACTCCAGCTCATCTACATGTTCTATTGGCGTCTCAGGTAGTCTTTACTGTATCTCCAGTTTTGTTCTCTCCTTCCTATGTGCTTTATACTGCTTCGCTGCTCCAGTTTTACAGGACCCATCTAGAGTTTTGCTGTAGTCAGTGACTAGCTCATCTACACCGCTTTTCAAGGTCTCCCCCATACTTTTATGCTCCAATATGATATAGCTATCAATGGCTGACTTTAGCTCATCTTCTTTGTCTATTGAAGTCTGAGGTAGTCAGAACTCCGTCTGTCGCTTTGTTCCATTGGGGCACAGTTATAACCATTGACTCTAGCTCATATTCACAGGCCATTGGAGTCTAAGGTAGTCTAAACTCTTCCTTTAGTCTCATCCTATGCTTAGGCTGTAGCTCCGTCTCTCCTAAATGCTTTACACTGCAGCTCTGCTCTGTTTTGTTTCTGCTCATAGGTCTCAGCAATATCATTGGGATCATTGTGTATATATCCAGCAATGCCGGAGACCCCAGTGATAAGAAGGATGAGGATAAGAAGAACCAGTACAACTATGGATGGTCCTTCTATTTTGGGGCGCTGTCCTTTATTGTGGCAGAGACTATAGGGGTCCTGGCTGTAAATATCTATATAGAACGGAACAAAGAGATCAGGTTCAAGTCGAAGAGGGAATTCATCAAGACCTCGACCTCCCCCTACGCCAGAATGCCGAGCTATAGGTATCGAAGGAGGCGCTCAAGGTCAAGCTCCAGGTCAACAGAAGCTTCTCCCTCCCGGGAAGTGTCTCCTGCTGCCATCAAGTATGCCAGTACCATCCCCATGGGGGACATTTCCATGTACACTCTGTCCAGGGAACCCCCTAAAAATCACCACAGCTGCCAGTTTTAATCCAGATCAAGATGCCTGCTTCATGCAAGCCCATAACTGCTTCCAAAAAGAACTAAAAGAAGGTTTTCAAATCAGCGTGGTAAACCGAAGGACCACCCCAGTTTGACCAAGGCCTAGTGCTGTGTTGGATATAAAACCTGGGGTCCAAGGGGTCGACCATGGTGGGTGGACCATGAATCAAATCAGTGTTATGTCTGGATGATGCCTTCTGAAGGTTTAGACAGGGGCACAGTCATCCATGTATTTGCTGTACATAGCAGAAAAAAAGTGGCACCGCCATGGGGCACGCGATAACCCCACACTTATTCTGTGACAGACTGTGTAATGTTTTACCCCTCCCTCTAACTATAAAGTAATGAATTGGGGTCTTCAGGTCAGATATAGGCAAGGAAAGTCCAGGATGAGCGAGAATCTGCAGAAAATTACAATATTGCCCAAGAGGACAGCAGAATCCCCTTAACTGTTCTTCCAAATAAGCCATTTGCAGCGAGAACCCCAAAATTACTCACAAAATATTCAGGTCTGATGAGGAACTTGTTTGTGTTTTGAAGGTTTTCTATTACAATTTGGAGAGGGCCTGGTGAGGCGCAGGAGGTTTTGCGAGAAGGTGGTCCCATCCACGCACATAGCCCCGCTCTTCAGTAGATCCTCTCATGGCCATAATGTTCATTTTATATGTGATTTGACTGTTTTTAATAATGTGACTGTTAATCAATGGCAAAACTGTTTACAGGGGGCCGATGTCCTCGATAAAGGGTATGAATACTTTTGAAAACATGATTATATCGATACAATGTATCTATTTAGAATTGTTGTGCATACAGCTCTTTAATAAAGCTAGACGTCTCCATAGCTACAGACTACAAACAAACCCTATGTAGTCAGATCCTGCAGTTATAGCCCCTGCTATCTTTTCTCCAAATGTAGATTATAAAGACGTAGATAATAGATATAAAGAAGTAACATGAGGACTGAATGTCGTCAGTAGCCATGAAGGACTCATCGCTTTGCATAGGAGCTGCATACACACAAGAGGCTACTCTGGTTTTTTAGATGAAAATCTGTTGCAAAAGTATGAATACCCTTAACATTAAAGGGAATGTCCTGGATCTAGAGCAAACAAAAAAAGTCCTACACACTGGCGCTCTCTTCAGTCCCGTTCTCTTTCCTCTCAAATGCTGGGACTGAGACCATTCAGTAGCCTTAGAAGTCAGTAGTAAGGAAGCTGTGACATCACCAGTCCCTCATCTTCAACTACTGAGGCCAGTGATTGGTTTCAGCGGTCATGTGAGCCCCTCCGCGGATTGTGCAGTGAGTCTCAATACGGGAGAAAGCGGAGCGAGACATGGCAGCGGAGCACCAGAGAAAAGTGACGAGATCTTGTTTTTTTGTTTTATACCCGCTCTGGCCCGGGCGATGAGTTTGAACTAAATTTTGGATAACCCCTTTAATGTTTTTAACCACCATTATGAATCATGTTAGAGAACATACCACCCTTAGAGTCCACGGTGCTTTACGTGCAACCTTCTGGCCCTGGTAGTCAGGATCAGTGACACCTTCCAGAGGATAGGACTTGGTGATTCTGCCAAAATACATATCAAAATCACCCCAAAATGAGTCCCTCCAACCCCCACTGCTAAGGTTTCTCATGGGCTTGGTGGACATGTTGACTATGGTCCTTCAAGGTTATTAGTCTCAGTGTGTATATAGAAGGAACTAAACATATGATTGGCTAAAACGTGAATAAGTATCGGGGTATCTGGGGTTTCTGCATCCGATCCATGTGAAGTTCTTTGAGGAGAGAACCTCATCTTGATGAGAATGCCTTACCATTATTTTTGGTATTGTAAAACCCATCATCTACTCCAACCTTCGTCATTAAGGGCTCTTCCATTATGGTAACCATGGGTTTCGCCAACAAAAATTTCTCATCCAATAGACCAAGACTTGAAGATACTTCAACATTGTCACGTTCCAATGTCGAGAGTCTTCAGTAAATATCAACGTGTCTCACTAACCACCCAACTCAAGGGTCTCCTCCACTATTAATGGTGACCAAACTTCTAAGATGATGGGTTTTGTCCACTAACGCCCTGAGCATAATGGGATGTTTGCTTCTAAAACTCAGGAAACCCCTTCACCCTCCACTCATGTGATATTCTGTAACCTCCATTGCCTCCTTAACTATGTTAGATATGCCCTACACTGTGAACTGCTGAAAACTTTCAAGATGGAAGCCACAAGTGACTGTGAGACCCTAGTAGTATCCATCATGATATTCTGTAGACACACAGGACACCCAAGGACTTAAGAACCAATAGTACAACCACTGACTACAGACAGGACACGTCTGACATCACATAAGGTGACACCATCATAAATGAAACCATTGACCTGGACTTACTCCATGGAGATGCATAGTCCAACACTCCAGGTGCAAAAATAGCAAAAATTTGAGACCTTCTTGATCCCCTCGATTATGGACTGGGATGTGAGTGGTTGGGTCTTGAAGACAAGTGTAATATTCCTCATAATTTAGGTCTAAGATTTGGTGCCACGTTGTCTCCATACCATGCTGAGGAGGATTGGGGCGGAGGATTGGGGCGGGCAATGGATCCATGATGCCTCCACACAAGAAGTGCTTCCTAATAATGCCCTACAGTTACATGCCCAAACCATCCCCAGCCCTCAGACACAAGGACACTTGGAGGAAGGCAGTGAAGTGTTAGCACAGCAAGATGTTTTCACATAGACCGTGCTTGTGTTCCTGAAAATGTCTTTCCTAAAATCTTGTGTTTTTAAAAGAATATTTCCCAGCTCTGTGTGTTTCAGTGAGTGGTTATTTACTACGTCTAAGGCTTTGGGTTCCTTTAGATTGTACAAGGACCAGACTTCTTAAAGTTTTAGGCTTCAATATAAAAAGAGAATGTGAGTGAAGAGTGTGGTGACGAGAGAACGTTACACGGTGCAGAGACCCCGACTCACCTCGAGGTGTCGCACTGTCCTCTTCAAGGACTCCCATGGTCCAAACTACAGTGTAAGGTACGGGCCAGTGCAAAGGGTTAATTTACTATGCAGGCACCTACACACGTGGACAAAATTGTTTGTCCTCCCTCGTTTAATGAAAGAAAACCCCACAATGGTCACAGAAATAACTGGAATCTGACAAAAGTAATAATATATAAAAATTCTATGAAAATGAACAAATGAAAGTCAGACATTGCTTTCCAAACAGGCTTCAACAGAATTTTGTAAAAAAGAAAACTCATGACACAGGCCTGGACAGAAATGAGGGTTCCCTTAATATTTAGTTGCACAACCTTTTGAGGCAATCCCTGCAATCAGAGGATTCCTGTAACTGGCAATGAGACTTCTGCACCTCTCAGCAGGGATTTTGGCCACTGCTCATGAGAAAACTGCTCCAGTTGTCTCGGGTGTGAAGGTGCCTTTTCCAGACGGCATGTTTCAGCTCCTTCCAATAGGATTTAGGTCAGGGCTCATAGAAGGCCACTTCAGAATAGTCCAATGTTTTCCTCTTAGCCATTCTTGGGGGTTTTTAGCCGTGTTTTGGGTCATTATCCTGTTACAAGACCCATGACCTGTGACTGAGACCAAGCTTTCTGACACTGGGCAGCACATTTCTCTCTAGAATCCCTTGATAGTCTTGAGATTTCATTGTACCCTGCACAGATTCAAGACCCCCTGTGCCAGATGCAGCAAAGCAGCCCCAGAACATAACAGAGCCTCCTCCATGTCTCACACTAGGGACAGTGTTCTTTTCAAGATAGGCTTCATTTTTCCATCTGTGAACATAGAGCTGATGTGCCTTGCCAAAAATTTTTGTCTCATCTGTCCATAGGACATTCTCCCAGAAGCTTTGTGGCTTGTCAACATGTAGTTTGGCAAATTCCAGTTTTATCAGATTCAGGTTATTTCTGTGACCATTGTGGGATTTTCTTTCATTAAACTAGGGAGGTACCAATAATTTTGTCCACGTGTGTGTGTACACCCAAACTTACAGACGTGAACACAATGATACCTGAGCTGTGTATCTAATTCTATCATGTGTGATACTGAATGCTGAGCTGTGTAAGGTGACAGCTGTGTTATGTGACGTCACTGATGGTCAGGTGACAGCTGTGTTATGTGATGTCACTGATGGTCAGGTGACAGCTGTGTTATGTGACGTCACTGATGGTCAGGTGACAGCTGTGTTATGTGATGTCACTGATGGTCAGGTGACAGCTGTGTTATGTGATGTCACTGAGGGTCAGGTGACAGCTGTGTCGTGATGTCACTGATGGGCAGGTGTGTTATGTGATGATTAGGCGACAGCTCCATTGTGTCACATCATTGGTGTAGATGACCTGACTGCTCTGAGTGATGTCACTCAGTGGGTATGATGACATCACTGGTCCTCCCGAATGACTTCAGGTTTGTGTCACTTCTGGGTCCAGACTGCAGGAACCTCACAGCTGTTTTCTCCATGTATCTGGGATGCGGCGGATTTAGACCCAGGGCAGGGGAGGGGCAGCTGTGACTCAGACATTTGGCCTCCTGGGAGATTATATCAAATTACAAGAAGACGATGAAGGAGAGCAGGACACAGACTGAGGATATCACACAGGATGGGTTCAGGACTGTAGCTGCTGCAGAACCTCATAATACACGCCGCAGCTGCTGCAGAACCCCATAATACACGCCGCAGCTGCTGCAGAACCCCATAATACACACCTCAGCTGCTGCAGAACCCCATAATACACGCCTCAGCTGCTGCAGAATCTCATAATACACAACTCAGCTGCTGCAGAACCCCATAATACATGCCTCAGCTGCTGCAGAACCTCATAATGCACAACTCAGCTGCTAGTAGTATAATGTTGTACCGTGTTAGCCATAGAAAGTAGTGGAAGAGTGAAGAAATCAGGCGATACCTTTTAGAGACTAACTGAGTATATTTGATAGTAAGCTTTCGAGAGTCTAGCTCTCTTCTTCAGACATACAAGAAACTGAAAATTCACAGACTCTTTAATGATTCTAAGATCCTTTGAAGATCCAGGTCTTGTGTGTATAAAGAGAATCAAAATGCAATCTAAGTGGAGAAGTTATTTACAGGTCAGGAAATAAACAATCTGGAAACTTGTGGTGCGTGACGGAGGGATCAGTAATTCTTGCTGTTATCTGTTTGCTATCAGGAGGTGATTTGTGACCCTCACAGCTCATACATAGTGTGACATGAAGCTGGCAGGAATATTAAGTCCAAATTGCAGAGTTTGAAATTTTTGCAGTAATTTATATTCCCATTCTTTCCTTTCTCTCCCTCTGTGTCTTAAAATGTCCCATTAAAACCACAACCCACAAATCTTCAATAGAGTGGTTTTCTCCGGAGAAATGTGCGGCCACTGGGAGATCGGTTCTGCTGTTATTAATGGTGGATCTGTGTGAGTTCATGCGCTGACTAAGTCTCTGCCCTGTTTCCCCCACATAGAGGCCTGTGGTGGGACATTGCACACACATTATGAGGTACACCACATTGGAAGACCTGCAGGAGAATGTCCCCCTAATTCTGTGCACCTGCTGTGACTGTGGGATAGGTACACTGTCAGCGGTGTGGATGTGCTTGCAGGTCATGCACCTTTTATGTAGGCAAGGTGAGGTGCCATTTTCAGGGCACTCCGGACAATAATACGCCTCAGGAAAGGAGAGGGGGGACTGGAAATATGTCCTTGAGTCTGTTGTCCCTATGTAGCACAGGTTGGAGCTCCTTGGCAATCCTTGGTAGGATCTCCAGCTGTGGGTTGTAGGTGACAACTAGGGGCACTCGGGCTTCTTTCTGGGTCTCTCTATATGTGAGCAGACTGTCTCTGGTAATGGCTGCCGCTTAATGGAAGAAGTTTGGGACGAGCAGAACTCTTCCTAGACCTGGCCGTCCAGCCATACTGAGCAATGGTGGGAGAAGAGCCTTGGTGAGAGAGGTAAAGAAGAAGCCAAAGATGACTGTGGCCGAGCTCCAGAGATGCAGTAGGGAGATGGGAGAAAGTTCCACAAAGTCACTATCACTGCAGCCTCCACCAGTCGGGGCTTTATGTCAGAGGGGCCTGAAGGAAGCCTCTCCTCAGTGCAAGACATATGAAAGCCAAAAAACACATGAAGGACTCCCAGACTATGAGAAATAAGATTCTCTGCTCTGAGGAGACGAAGATTGAACGTTTTGGTGTTAATTCTAAGCGGTATGTGTGGAGAAAACCAGGCCCCGCTCATCACCTGCCCAGTACAATCCCAACAGTGAGACATGTTGGTGGCAGCATCATGCTATGGGGGACAGGACGACTGGGTGTAATAGAAGGAAAGATGAATGCGGAAAGTACAGAGATATCCTGGAAGAAAACCTCTGCCAGAGTGCTCTGGACCTCAGACTGGGCCGAAGGTTCCAACAAGACAATGACCCTAAGCACACAGCTAAAATAACTAAGGAACAACTCTGTGACCATTCCTGACTGGCCCAGCCAGAGCCCGAACCTCAACCCAACTGAGCATCTCTGGAGAGACCTGAAAATGGCTCCACCAACGTTCACCATCCAACCTGACGGAACTGGAGAGGATCTGCAAGGAAGAATGGCCGAGGATCCCCAAATCCAGATGTGAGAAACTTGTATCATTCCCAAGAAGACTCCTGGCTGTACTAGCTCAGAAGGAAGCGGCTTCTACTCAGTACTGAGCAAAGGCTCCGAATACTTATGGCCAGGGGAGATTGCAGGGTTTCTTTTTTAATAAATTTGCAACGATATCTACATTTCTGTTTTTTTTTCTGTCAGGATGAGGAGCTGAGTGTACATTAATGGGAAATAAAAGGAACTTTATTGCTTTTAGCAAATGGCTGCAATGAAACAAAGAGTGAAAAATGTAAAGGGGTCTGAATACTTTCCATACTCACTGTAAATTAATGCAAAAATTTCAAACTCTGCCAGTTTCATGTCACACTATGTATGGACTGTGAGAGTCACAAATCACCTCCTGATATCAAACAGATAACAGCGAGAATTACTGATCCCTCCTTCACACCCCACGAGTTTCCAGATTGTTTATTTCTTGACCTGTTGTAAATAACTTCTCTACTTAGATTACATTTTAATTAATCTTTAAAGATTCTAAGATCCAGGTCTTGTGTGTATCAATAGTGTGAATTTTCAGTTTCTTGTATTACACCATGGCTGAAGAAGAGAGCTAGTACTCTCGAAAGCTTACTATCAAATATACTCAGTTAGCCTCTAAAAGGTATCTTTTAGATTTATTCACTCTTCCACGCCTCAGCTGCTGCAGAACTGCATAAAACACATCTCAGGTGATGCAGAACCTCATAATACACACTTAAGTAAAACCTCCCCCTCTTCTTAAAGAGGTCCAGCAGCAGCTGAGACAGTTCCCAATGTCCTTCTTAATGTTTCCTTTATATTGTATCATCCTGATGATTCCAGAACATGTTGCAGACCTTTGGACAAGGCGTCTCCAGGAGGCTCGGTGACAGTAAGGCCAGTGCAGCTGAGCTGGCAGAGGTATCTGTTCCCAGCAATGTGGGCGCGGTGTCATCTTATACCCAGTGACCCAACACATCTGCCCACGGAGAAGAGTCACGAGCAGAACATCAATCACGGCTGGGATGACTCATAGATCCAGAAAGCTCCAACTCTACAAGAAGGACCAGGAGGCACATAGTATTCCACTCATGGTCTGGGACATTATGGAGCCTCCACCAGATTAGACCACTCAGGACAGAGGGCTCCAGTATCTCAGGGGAACCACCAAAATCTGGAGGTCTCCAGGATCATGGAGGGGGGATCTCAATAACAACAGAGACGAGGACTGCACAAAACAGCCCAATGCACAGGGATAGAGGGAACTGAGGGAGTCAACAGCCCCCAACACAGACAATATAGACAATAACCCAATATAGGAGCCCACCACTCATTATACACCCCCACAATAACCCAATATAGGAGCCCACCACTCATACACCCCCATAATAACCCAATATAGGAGCCCACCACTCATTATACACCCCCACAATAACCCAATATAAGAGCCCACCACTCACTATACACCCCCACAATAACCCAATATAGGAGCCCACCACTCATACACCCCCACAATAACCCAATATAGGAGCCCACCAATCATACACCCCCATAATAACCCAATATAGGAGCCCACCACTCATACACCCCCATAATAACCCAATATAGGAGCCCACCACTCATACACCCCCATAATAACCCAATATAGGAGCCCACCACTCACTATACACCCCCATAATAACCCAATATAGGAGCCCACCACTCATTATACACCCCCACAATAACCCAATATAAGAGCCCACCACTCACTATACAACTCCATAATAACCCAATATGAGCCCACCACTCATACACTCCCACAATAACCCAATATGAGCCCACCACTCATTATACACCCCCACAATAACCCAATATAGTAGCCCACCACTCACTCTACACCCCCATAATAACCCAATATAGGAGCCCACCACTCATACACCCCCATAATAACCCAATATAGGAGCCCACCACTCATTATACACCCCCACAATAACCCAATATAGGAGCCCATCACTCATACACCCCCATAATAACCCAATATAGGAGCCCACCACTCACTATACACCCCCATAATAACCCAATATAGGAGCCCACCACTCATTATACACCCCCACAATAACCCAATATAGGAGTCCACCACTCATTATACACCCCCACAATAACCCAATATAGGAGCCCACCACTCACTCTACACCCCCATAATAACCCAATATAGGAGCCCACCACTCATACACCCCCATAATAACCCAATATAGGAACCCACCCACCCACCCTACACCCCCATACCCATACCCCCCAATAAAAAAACCCACCCCTCACTCTACACCCCCATAATAACCCAATATAGGAGTCCACCACTCATTATACACCCCCATAATAATCCAATGTAGGAGCCCACCGCTCATCAAACACATGTAAGAGCCCACCACTCACTATACACCCCCATAATAACCCAATATAGGAGCCCACCACTCATTATATACCCCTCTATCCAATATAAAAGGCCACCACTCATCATATACCCTCCTAACCCAATATAAAAGCCCACCATTCATCATATACTCCCGTAACCCAATATAAAAGCCCACCACTCATCATATACCTTTGTAACCCAAGATGGCGTCCACATAAAGAAAATCGAAAAAATGTATTTCAGTTACCGTTGCGTTTCTATAAACATTAATGGACATGACCAGTGCAGGTGATACCCCCAGGCGATGCCCCACCAGATGATGGGATTTCTGCTGTCGCTGTCCTGCATGTGGTGACTTTTTACCATAAAGAATGGAGCAATAAAGAGACTAGAAAAGTTTTTGGAACTTTTCCTTCTATTCTGTCTTTTTCTTCCAGCCACAAACAATCAAGGGCTGAAGTCAGGAAGAGACAATGTCATTATTTACAGCAACAACTTAGCTGCGGCCAAAGAGAAAAGCAAAGGATCCTGCATTAGCAGAAGGTCCCAGCATCCTCTGCTCTGTGTGTAAGCTACACTGACAGATCCCAACAGCTGCGGGGCCGGCCCAGCCCCCTTCTCCAATCTCAGCTGCAGCCTCAGAGACACCGAAGCCGAGGAGGTGACAAGAGAAACTCACAACAAGCCCACTGGACGAGACCCCTGGACAAGACCCTTCATAGCTGCCATCATGATGGAATTAAAAGCCTTGAAGATCCGAGTCACCTTCTTCATCATCCTCATTGGGGTGTCCCTGATGTTGGCCGCTGTGATGAGTGACCACTGGGCTGTCATGAGCCCCAAAGTGGACAATTACGATGAACCGTGTGAGATGGCGCACTTTGGCTTGTGGCGGTTGTGCACCAAGAAGATATTCGTGGAGGGGAATGATGTGATCAGCAAACCGTGCGGCCCCCTCAGCCTTCCTGGAGGTAGGTGACAGGACCAGGAATGGGGCAATGAGGGGCAGCCATAGATCGGCAAACTTATGGTTAATAAACACTGATCGCTATGATCAGGGAATCAATGAAAACATTCACCAAAGTGGCACAATTCTCACCACATGGTCAGATGATGAGTAATGGTAACATAGTAGCAGACTGGTTTCCATGGTAACGCCTGATACATTGTTTCACTGTCTATAGATGACTTATACGGAGATCTGGAATCTGATTGGTCGGTGCTGGTCAGTGATGTCATTTGGTTATGCTCTCAGGATTTCTCTTGCCAGCTCTTCAGACAAGGGGTTAGGTGGGCCAGGAGGGGGAATCCTAACCCCGAGGGGAACAATAGGATTGATAGTCTTACAAATAATGATCTAATTTGTATTGGGGACACCAGGCCGGGGATTCACATCACCTCCGCCCCCCGGAGATAAGCAGCACAAGTGTCTACATAGACTTTGGGTTACATCCTCACCATTTTCAGGATCTCTGCTTGCTGCCACTGGATGGAAACAATCTAGTACAGACCCAGTCACAGCTGAGGATTTGTTACAATCGTATCTAGTTTCAGCATTACTGAGGTAAGCACAGAAGCAGTGATGATACAATGTAACATGTAACAGTCTGGAGCCCGCAAAGGATTGCCTGAACTGGATACACTGTAACAGACCATCAGCTGTGTCAGCAAAGCTAGGTTTGGATGGCTTTTCAACCACTAGATATAAGAAGGAATAAGAAGCTTCCCATTCACTGACAGCAAGCAGAGATCCTGACACTGGTGAAGAAGTGAAGTATCTTTAAGGAAGATCCAGGAATGTTCCTTCTACACAGAGACTGCACCCGGGGGGCGATACCATTGTGTGCTCATTGGGGATTAGGTGAGGTGTGACTGGACATGGCTGACACGTCTGTTCACTGACATACTAATCAGTGTCACACATCTGGTAATGTCCACATATCGCTACATGTCACTGTAAGGACAAGAATTGTGCAGCCGAAGCCTCCATGTAACTTCCTAAACTTCATCAGGATCCCAGAACGTCTCCTGGAATGTGGCACTATACCAGCTGCTGAGACGTCTCATGTCACAAGCCATGTCAGTCACATCCCCCGCTGGTCAGAGGTACAAGAGACCCCAGTGGTGACTGCAGTGTACACTACTGCCCCCAGCCGTAAGACCCCACACTGACCACACTGCAGAGGGTACAAGGGGGCAACCAGGATTAGAAGGCTGCACAGTACAATTTATCTTATCCTATAGATGGACACTGCACAGTACTGGATTTCTTGTCCTGTGTATGAAGACACTGCACAGTATCACTTCTCTTCTACTATATATATAGACACTGCACAGTACCTCTTCTCTTCTATGTATATAGACACTGCACAGTATCACTTCTCTTCTTCTATATATATATAGACACTGCACAGTACTTCTTCTCTTCTATGTATATAGACACTGCACAGTACCGCTTCTCTTCTATATATATAGACACTGCACAGTACCGCTTCTATTCTACTATGTATATAGACACTGCACAGTACCCCTTCTCTTCTACTATGTATATAGACACTGCACAGTATCACTTCTCTTCTACTATGTATATAGACACTGCACAGTACCGCTTCTCTTCTACTATGTATATAGACACTGCACAGTACCGCTTCTCTTCTACTATGTATATATACACTGCACAGTACTGCTTCTCTTCTACTATGTATATAAAAACTGCACAGTATCACTTCTCTTCTACTATGTATATATACACTGCACAGTGCCGCTTCTCTTCTACTATGTATATATACACTGCACAGTACCGCTTCTCTTCTACTATGTATATAGACACTGCACAGTACCGCTTCTCTTCTACTATGTATATAGACACTGCACAGTACCGCTTCTCTTCTACTATGTATATAGACACTGCACAGTACCGCTTCTCTTCTACTATGTATATAGACACTGCACAGTACCCCTTCTCTTCTACTATGTACATAGACACTGCACAGTACCCCTTCTCTTCTATGTATATAGACACTGCACAGTACCCCTTCTCTTCTACTATGGATAGACACTGCACAGTACCGCTTCTCTTCTATGTATAGACACTGCACAGTATCACTTCTCTTCTACTATGTATATAGACACTGCACAGTGCCGCTTCTCTTCTACTATGTATATAGACACTGCACAGAAACACTTCTCTTCTACTATGTATATAGACACTACACAGTATCACTTCTCTTCTACTATGTATATAGACACTGCACAGTACCGCTTCTCTTCTACTATGTATATAGGCACTGCACAGTACCGCTTCTCTTCTACTATGTATATAGACACTGCACAGTACCACTTCTCTTCTACTATGTATATAGACACTGCACAGTACCACTTCTCTTCTACTATGTATATAGACACTGCACAGTATCACTTCTCTTCTACTATGTATATAGACACTGCACAGTACCGCTTCTCTTCTACTATGTATATGTACACTGCACAGTACCGCTTCTCTTCTACTATGTATATAGACACTGCACAATACCGCTTCTCTTCTACTATGTATATATACACTGCACAGTACCGCTTCTCTTCTACTATGTATATAGACACTGCACAGTACCGCTTCTCTTCTACTATGTATATAGACACTGCACAGTACCGCTTCTCTTCTACTATGTATATAGACACTGCACAGTACCGCTTCTCTTCTACTATGTATATAGACACTGCACAGTACCCCTTCTCTTCTACTATGTACATAGACACTGCACAGTACCCCTTCTCTTCTATGTATATAGACACTGCACAGTACCCCTTCTCTTCTACTATGGATAGACACTGCACAGTACCGCTTCTCTTCTATGTATAGACAATGCACAGTATCACTTCTCTTCTACTATGTATATAGACACTGCACAGTGCCGCTTCTCTTCTACTATGTATATAGACACTGCACAGAAACACTTCTCTTCTACTATGTATATAGACACTACACAGTATCACTTCTCTTCTACTATGTATATAGACACTGCACAGTACCCTTCTCTTCTACTATGTATATAGGCACTGCACAGTACCGCTTCTCTTCTACTATGTATATAGACACTGCACAGTACCACTTCTCTTCTACTATGTATATAGACACTGCACAGTACCACTTCTCTTCTACTATGTATATAGACACTGCACAGTATCACTTCTCTTCTACTATGTATATAGACACTGCACAGTACCGCTTCTCTTCTACTATGTATATGTACACTGCACAGTACCGCTTCTCTTCTACTATGTATATAGACACTGCACAATACCGCTTCTCTTCTACTATGTATATATACACTGCACAGTACCGCTTCTCTTCTACTATGTATATATACACTGCACAGTATCACTTCTCTTCTACTATGTATATATATACTGCACAGTGCCGCTTCTCTTCTACTATGTATATATACACTGCACAGTACCGCTTCTCTTCTACTATGTATATAGACACTGCACAGTACCGCTTCTCTTCTACTATGTATAGAGACACTGCACAGTACCCCTTCTCTTCTACTATGTATATATACACTGCACAGTGCCGCTTCTCTTCTACTATGTATATAGACACTGCACAGTACCGCTTCTCTTCTACTATGTATATAGACACTGCACAGTACCCCTTCTCTTCTACTATATATATAGACACTGCACAGTATCACTTCTCTTCTACTATGTATATATACACTGCACAGTGCCGCTTTTTCTTCTACTATGTATATAGACACTGCACAGTACCGCTTCTCTTTTACTATGTATATAGACACTGCACAGTACCGCTTCTCTTCTACTATGTATATAGACAGTGCACAGTACCCCTTCTCTTCTACTATGTATATAGACACTGCACAGTACCCCTTCTCTTCTACTATGTATATAGACAGTGCACAGTATCACTTCTCTTCTTCTATATATATAGACACTGCACAGTACCTCTTCTCTTCTATGTATATAGACACTGCACAGTACCCCTTCTCTTCTACTATGGATAGACACTGCACAGTACCGCTTCTCTTCTATGTATAGACACTGCACAGTATCACTTCTCTTCTACTATGTATATAGACACTGCACAGTGCCGCTTCTCTTCTACTATGTATATAGACACTGCACAGAAACACTTCTCTTCTACTATGTATATAGACACTACACAGTATCACTTCTCTTCTACTATGTATATAGACACTGCACAGTACCGCTTCTCTTCTACTATGTATATAGGCACTGCACAGTACCACTTCTCTTCTACTATGTATATAGACACTGCACAGTACCGCTTCTCTTCTATTTATAGACACTGCACAGTATCACTTCTCTTCTACTATGTATATAGACACTGCACAGTACCGCTTCTCTTCTATGTATAGACACTGCACAGTACCGCTTCTCTTCTACTATGTATATAGACACTGCACAGTACCGCTTCTCTTCTACTATGTATATAGACACTGCACAGTACCGCTTCTCTTCTACTATGTATATAGACACTGCACAGTACCCCTTCTCTTCTACTATGTACATAGACACTGCACAGTACCCCTTTCTTCTATGTATATAGACACTGCACAGTACCCCTTCTCTTCTACTATGGATAGACACTGCACAGTACCGCTTCTCTTCTATGTATAGACAATGCACAGTATCACTTCTCTTCTACTATGTATATAGACACTGCACAGTGCGCTTCTCTTCTACTATGTATATAGACACTGCACAGAAACACTTCTCTTCTACTATGTATATAGACACTACACAGTATCACTTCTCTTCTACTATGTATATAGACACTGCACAGTACCGCTTTCTTCTACTATGTATATAGGCACTGCACAGTACCGCTTCTCTTCTACTATGTATATAGACACTGCACAGTACCACTTCTTTCTACTATGTATATAGACACTGCACAGTACCACTTCTCTTCTACTATGTATATAGACACTGCACAGTATCACTTCTCTTCTACTATGTATATAGACACTGCACAGTACCGCTTCTCTTCTACTATGTATATGTACACTGCACAGTACCGCTTCTCTTCTACTATGTATATAGACACTGCACAATACGCTTCTCTTCTACTATGTATATATACACTGCACAGTACCGCTTCTCTTCTACTATGTATATAGACACTGCACAGTACCGCTTCTCTTCTACTATGTATATAGACACTGCACAGTACCGCTTCTCTTCTACTATGTATATAGACACTGCACAGTACCGCTTCTTTCTACTATGTATATAGACACTGCACAGTACCCCTTCTCTTCTACTATGTACATAGACACTGCACAGTACCCCTTTCTTCTATGTATATAGACACTGCACAGTACCCTTTCTTCTACTATGGATAGACACTGCACAGTACCTTTTTCTATGTATAGACAATGCACAGTATCACTTCTCTTCTACTATGTATATAGACACTGCACAGTGCCGCTCTTCTACTATGTATATAGACACTGCACAGAAACACTTCTCTTCTACTATGTATATAGACACTACACAGTATCACTTCTCTTCTACTATGTATATAGACACTGCACAGTACCGCTTCTCTTCTACTGTATATAGGCACTGCACAGTACCGCTTCTCTTCTACTATGTATATAGACACTGCACAGTACCACTTCTCTTCTACTATGTATATAGACACTGCACAGTACCACTTCTCTTCTACTATGTATATAGACACTGCACAGTATCACTTCTCTTCTACTATGTATATAGACACTGCACAGTACCGCTTCTCTTCTACTATGTATAGAGACACTGCACAGTACCCTTCTCTTCTACTATGTATATATACACTGCACAGTGCCGCTTCTCTTCTACTATGTATATAGACACTGCACAGTACCGCTTCTTTCTACTATGTATATAGACACTGCACAGTACCCTTTCTTCTACTATATATATAGACACTGCACAGTATCACTTCTCTTCTACTATGTATATATACACTGCACAGTGCCGCTTTTCTTCTACTATGTATATAGACACTGCACAGTACCGCTTCTCTTCTACTATGTATATAGACACTGCACAGTACCGCTCTCTTCTACTATGTATATAGACAGTGCACAGTACCCTTCTCTTCTACTATGTATATAGACACTGCACAGTACCCCTTCTCTTCTACTATGTATATAGACAGTGCACAGTACCTCTTCTTTTTTTGCTCGTCTCTTCTCCTATGTATATAGACACTGCACAGTACCCCTTCTCTTCTACTATGTATATACACTGCACAGTACCGCTTCTCTTCTATGTATAGACACTGCACAGTACCTCTTTCTCTATTTCTTTTACTATGTATATAGACACTGCACAGTAACACTTCTCTTCTACTATGTATATAGACACTGCACAGTACCACTTCTCTTCTACTATGTATATAGACACTGCACAGTACCCCTTCTCTTCTACTATGTATATAGGCACTGCACAGTACCACTTCTCTTCTATGTATATAGACACTGCACAGTACCGCTTCTCTTCTACTTATAGACACTGCACAGTATCACTTCTCTTCTACTATGTATATAGACACTGCACAGTACCGCTTCTTTTCTTCTACTATGTATATAGACACTGCATAGTACCTTCTCTTCTACTATGTATATAGACACTGCACAGTACCCCTTCTCTTCTACTATGTAATAGACACTGCACAGTACCCTATGTATATAGACACTGCACAGTACCCTTCTCTTCTACTATGGATAGACACTGCACAGTACCGCTTCTCTTCTAGTGTAAGACAATGCACAGTATCACTTCTCTTCTACTATGTATATAGACACTGCACAGTGCCGCTTCTCTTCTACTATGTATATAGACACTGCACAGAAACACTTCTCTTCTACTATGTATATAGACACTACACAGTATCACTTCTCTTCTACTATGTATATAGACACTGCACAGTACCGCTTCTCTTCTACTATGTATATAGGCACTGCACAGTACCGCTTTTTCTACTGTATATAGACACTGCACAGTACCACTTCTCTTCTACTATGTATATAGACACTGCACAGTACCACTTCTCTTCTACTATGTATATAGACACTGCACAGTATCACTTCTCTTCTACTATGTATATAGACACTGCACAGTACCGTTCTCTTCTACTATGTATATGTACACTGCACAGTACCGTTCTTTCTATATATATAGACACTGCACAATACCGCTTCTTCTACTATGTATATAACACTGCACAGTACCTTTCTTCTACTATGTATATAGACACTGCACAGTACCGTTCTCTTCTACTATGTATATAGACACTGCACAGTACCGCTTCTCTTCTACTATGTATATAGACACTGCACAGTACCGCTTCTCTTCTACTATGTATATAGACACTGCACAGTACCCTTCTCTACTATGTACATAGACACTGCACAGTACCCCTCTCTTCTATGTATATAGACACTGCACAGTACCCTTCTCTTCTACTTGGATAGACACTGCACAGTACCGCTTTTTTACTATGTATATAGACACTGCACAGTACCGCTTTCTTCTACTATGTATAGAGACACTGCACAGTACCTTCTCTCTACTATGTATATATACACTGCACAGTGCCGTTCTCTTCTACTATGTATATAGACACTGCACAGTACCGCTTCTCTTCTACTATGTATATAGACACTGCACAGTACCCCTTCTCTTCTATATATATAGACACTGCACAGTATCACTTCTCTCTACTATGTATATATACACTGCACAGTGCCGCTTTCTTCTACTATGTATATAGACACTGCACAGTACCGCTTCTCTTTACTATGTATATAGACACTGCACAGTACCGCTTCTCTTCTACTATGTATATAGACAGTGCACAGTACCCTTCTCTTCTACTATGTATATAGACACTGCACAGTACCTTTCTTCTACTATGTATATAGACAGTGCACAGTATCACTTTCTTCTCTGTATATATAGACACTGCACAGTACCTTTCTCTTCTATGTATATAGCACTGCAAGTACCCTTTCTTCTACTATGGATAGACACTGCACAGTACCTCTCTTCTATGTATAGACACTGCACAGTATCACTTCTTTCTACTAAGTATATAGACACTGCAGAGTGCCTCTCTTCTACTATGTATATAGACACTGCACAGAACACTTTCTACTATATGTATAAGACACTACACAGTATCACTTCTCTCTACTATGTATATAGACACTGCACAGTACCGCTTCTCTTCTACTATGTATATAGGCACTGCACAGTACCACTTCTCTTCTACTATGTATATAGACACTGCACAGTACCGCTTCTCTCTATGTATAACACTGCACAGTATTTTTTTACTATGTATATAGACACTGCACAGTACCCTTCTCTTCTATGTATGACACTGCACAGTACCTTTTATGTATAAACACTGCACAGTATCACTTCTCTTCTATGTATATAGAAATGCACAGTCGTTCTCTTCTACTATGTATATAGACACTGCACAGTACCCCTTCTCTTCTACTATGTATAGACACTGCACAGTACCGTTTGTATACACTGCACAGTACCGCTCTTCTATGTATATACACTGCACAGTATCGCTTCTTTCTATGTATATAGACACTGCACAGTACCGCTTCTCTTCTACTATGTATATATACACTGCACAGTACCCCTTTCTTCTACTATGTATATAGACACTGCAGAGTGCCGCTTCTCTTCTACTATGTATATAGGCACTGCACAGAAACACTTCTCTTCTACTATGTATATAGACACTGCAAGTACCCTACTATGTATAGACACTGCACAGTACCGCTTCTCTTCTACTATGTATATAGACACTGCACAGTACCGCTTCTCTTCTACTATGTATATAGACACTGCACAGTACTGCTTCTCTTCTATGTATAGAACATGCACAGTATCACTTCTCTTCTACTATGTATATAGACACTGCACAGTACCGCTTCTCTTCTACTATGTATATAGACACTGCACAGTACCGCTTCTCTTCTACTATGTATATAGACAGTGCACAGTACCGTTCTCTTCTACTATGTATATATACACTGCACAGTGGTTCTCTTACTATGTATATATACACTGAAGTACCGCTTCTCTTCTACTATGTATATAGACACTGCACAGTACCGCTTCTCTTTCTGTATATAGACACTGCACAGTACCTTTCTATGTATATAGACAGTGCACAGTACCCCTTCTCTTCTACTATGTATATAGACAGTGCACAGTATCACTTCTCTTCTTCTATATATATAGACACTGCACAGTACCTCTTCTCTTCTATGTATATAGACACTGCACAGTACCGCTTCTCTTCTACTATGTATATAGACACTGCACAGTACCCCTTCTCTTCTACTATGGATAGACACTGCACAGTACCGCTTCTCTTCTATGTATAGACACTGCACAGTATTTATTCATGCAATTCTCTTCTATGTATATACACTGCACAGTATCGCTTCTCTTCTATTATATAGACACTGCACAGTACCGCTTCTTTCTACTATGTATATAGACACTGCACAGTACCGCTTTCTTCTACTATGTATATAGACAGTGCACAGTACCTTTCTTCTACTATGTATATAGACACTGCACAGTACCCTTCTTCTACTATGTATATATACACTGCACAGTGCCGCTTCTCTTCTACTATGTATATATACACTGCACAGTACCGCTTCTCTTCTATATGATATAGACACTGCACAGTACCCCTTCTTCTACTATGTATATAGACAGTGCACAGTACCCCTTCTTCTACTATGTATATAGACACTGCACAGTACCGCTTCTCTTCTACTATGTATATAGACACTGCACAGTACCCTTCTCTTCTACTATGTACATAGACACTGCACAGTACCCCTTCTCTTGTATATGTATTATAGCACTGCACAGTACCGCTTCTCTTCTACTATGTATATAGACACTGCACAGTACCGCTTTTCTACTATGTATATAGACAGTGCACAGTACCCCTTCTCTTCTACTATGTATATAGACACTGCACAGTACCCCTTTCTTCTACTATGTATATAGACAGTGCACAGTATCACTTCTCTTCTACTATATATAGAATGTTAGATCAGTACCACTTCTCTTCTTCTATGTATAGACACTGCACAGTACCGCTTCTCTTCTATGTTTCACTGCACAGTTCCTTCTCTTCTATGTATATAGACACTGCACAGTACCGCTTCTCTTCTACTATGTATATAGACACTGCACAGTACCCCTTCTCTTCTACTATGTATATAGACACTGCAGAGTACCGCTTCTCTTCCACTATGTATATAGACACTGCACAGTACCACTTCTCTTCTACTACGTATATAGACACTGCACAGTACCCCTTTCTCTTCTACTATGTATAAGACACTGCACAGTACCGCTTCTCTTCTACTATGTATATAGACACTGCACAGTACCGCTTCTCTTCTACTATGTATATAGACACTGCACAGTACCCTTCTCTTCTATGTATAGACACTGCACAGTATCACTTCTCTTCTACTATGTATATAGACACTGCACAGTACCCCTTCTCTTCTACTATGTATATAGACAGTGCACAGTACCGCTTCTCTTCTACTATGTATATAGACACTGCACAGTACCGCTTCTCTTCTACTATGTATATAGACACTGCACAGTACCCCTTCTCTTCTACTATGTATATAGACACTGCACAGTATCACTTCTCTTCTACTATGTATATAACCTGCACAGTGCCGCTTTCTTCTACTATGTATTAGACACTGCACAGTACCGCTTCTCTTCTATGTATATAGACACTGCACAGTACCCCTTCTCTTCTACTATGTATATAGACAGTGCACAGTACCGCTTCTCTCTACTATGTATATAACACTGCACAGTACCCCTTTCTACTATGTATATAGACACTGCACAGTATCACTTCTCTTCTACTATGTATATAGACACTGCACAGTACCTCTTCTCTTTGTTCCTGCACTATGTATATAGACACTGCACAGTACCCCTTCTCTTCTACTATGTATAGACACTGCACAGTACCGTTCTCCTCTATGTACAGACAGTGCACAGTACCCCTTCTCTTCTCTATGTATACACTGCACAGTACCCCTTCTCTTCTATGTATATACACTGCACAGTGCGCTTCTCTTCTATTGTATATAGACACTGCACAGTACCGCTTCTCTTCTACTATGTATATAGACACTGCACAGTACCGCTCTCTTCTACTATGTATATAGACACTGCACAGTACCCCTTCTCTCTAATTATATAGACACTGCACAGTACCGCTTCTTCTACATGTATATATCACTGCAAGTACCGCTTCTCTTCTACTATGTATATAGACACTGCAAGTACCCTTCTCTCTATGTATATAGACACTCACAGTACCCCTTCTCTTCTACTATGTATATAGACACTGCACAGTACCGCTTCTCTTCTACTATGTATATAGACATGCACAGTACCGCTTCTCTTCTACTATGTATATAGACACTGCACAGTACCCTTCTCTTCTACTATGTACATAGACACTGCACAGTACCCTTCTCTTCTACTATGTATATATACACTGCACAGTGCCGCTTCTCTTCTACTATGTATATAGACACTGCACAGTACCGCTTCTCTTCTACTATGTATATAGACACTTGTTTTCCTGCACAGTACCGCTTCTCTTCTACTATGTATATAGACACTGCACAGTACCGCTTCTTTCTACTATGTATATAGACACTGCACAGTACCGCTTCTCTTCTACTATGTATATAGACACTGCACAGTACCGCTTTCTTCTACTATGTATATATACACTGCACAGTACCGCTTCTCTTCTACTATGTATATAGACACTGCACAGTACCCTTCTCTCTACTATGTATATAACACTGCACAGTACCCTTTCTTCTACTATGTATATAGACACTGCACAGTACCTTCTCTCTACTATGTATATAGACACTCACAGTACCGCTTCTCTTCTACTATGTATATAGACATGCACAGTACCCTTCTTTCTACTATGTATATAGAACTGCACAGTCCAGTCATATGAAAAGTTTGGGCACCCCTATTAATCTTAATCATTTTTAGTTCTAAATATTTGGTGTTTGCAACGGCCATTTCAGTTTGATATATCTAATAACTGTGGACACAGTAATATTTCAGGATTGAAATGAGTTTATTGTACTAACAGAAATGTGCAATATGCATTAAACCAAAATTTGACCAGTGCAAAAGTATAAGCACCTCAACAGAAAAGTGACATTAATATTTAGTAGATCCTCCTTTTGCAAAAATAACAGCCTCTAGTCGCTTCCTGTAGCTTTTAATCAGTTCCTGGATCCTGGATGAAGGTATTTTTGACCATTCCTCTTTACAAAACAATTCCAGTTCAGTTAAGTTTGATGGTCGCCGAGCATGGACAGCCCGCTTCAAATTATCCCACAGATTTCAATGATATTCAGGTCTGGGGACTGGGATGGCCATTCCAGAATTTTGTAACTGTTCCTCTGCATGAATGCCTTGGAGTATGTTTTGGATCATTGTCTTGCTGAAATATCCACCCCCGGCGTAACTTCAAATTGGTCACTGATTCTTGTACATTATTCTCAAGAATCTGCTGATACTGAGTTGAATCCATGCGGACCCTCAACTTTAACAAGATTCCCAAAGCGGCATTGGCCACACAGCCCCAAAGCATGATGGAACCTCCACCAAATTTTACAGTGGGTAGCAAGTGTTTTTCTGGGAATGCTGTGTTTTTTGGACGCCATGCATAACGCTCTTTTGTATGACCAAACAACTCAATCTTTGTTTCATCAGTCCACAGGACCTTCTTCCAAAATGAAGCTGGCTTGTCCAAATGTGCTTTTGCATACCTCAGGCGACGGTTTGTGGCGTGCTTTCAGAAACGGCTTTCGCATCACTCTCCCATACAGCCTCTGTGCAAAGTGTGCTGTATTGCTGACCGATGCACAGTGACACCATCTGCAGCAAGATGATGCTGCAGCTCTTTGGAGGTGGTCTGTGGATTGTCCTGACTGTTCTCACCATTCTTCTTCTCTGCCTTTCTGATATTTTTCTTGGCCTGCCACTTCTGGGCTTAACAAGAACTGTCCCTGTGGTCTTCCATTTCCTTACTATGTTCCTCAAGCAGTAGAAACTGACAGGTTAAATCTCTGAGATAAAACTTTGTATCCTTCCCCTGAACAACTATGTTTGAACAACTTTTGTTTTCAGATCATTTGAGAGTTGTTTTGAGGAGCCCATGATGCCACTCTTCAGAGGAGATTCAAATAGGAGAACAACTTGCACTGGGCCACCTTAAATACCTTTTCTCATGATTGGATACACCTGGCTATGAAGTTCAAAGTTCAGTGAGGTTACAAAACCACTTTGTGCTTCAGTAAGTCAGTAAAAAAGTAGTTAGGAGTATTCAAATCAATAAATGATATGGGTACCCAAATTTTTGCACCAGTCAAATTTGGTTTAATGCATATTGCACATTTTCTGTTAGTGATAATAAACCTCATTTCAATCCTGAAATATTACTGTGTCCATCAGTTATTAGATATATCAAATTGAAATGGCTGTTGCAAACACCCAAATATTTAGAACTAAAAATGATTAAGATTAATAGGGGTGCCCAAACTTTTTCATATGACTGTATATAGACACTGCACAGTACCGTTTCTACTATGTATATATACACTGCACAGTACATCTTTTGCACTGTATATAAGCACTGCACAGTACTACTTCTCTCACTCTGTATATAAGCACTGCACAGTACCACTTTTTACTCTGTACAGTGCTGGCCAAAAGTATTGGTACCCCAATTCTGTCAGATAATACTCAATTTCTTCCAGAAAATGATTGCAATCACAAATGCTTTGGTAATAATATCTTCATTTAATTTGTCTTCAATGGAAAACCACAAAAGAATTGTCAAAAAGCCAAATTCGATATAATTCCACACCAAACATAAAAAGGGGTGGGGATGCATAACCTTTGAAAAATTATGTGATGCTTCTCTAATTTGTGTAATTAACAGCACCTGTTACTTACCTGTGGCACATAACAGGTGGTGGCAATAACTTAATCACACTTGCAGCCAGTTGAAATGGATTAAAGTTGACTCAACCTCTGTCCTGTGTCCTTGTGTGTACCACATGGAGCATGGAGAAAAGAAAGAAGACCAAAGAACTGTCTGAGGACTTGAGAAGCAAAATTGTGAGGAAGCATGAGCAATCTCAAGGCTACAAGTCCATCTCCAAAGACCTGAATGTTCATGTGTCTACCGTGCGCAGTGTCATCAAGAAGTGTAAAGCCCATGGCACTGCGGCTAACCTCCCTAGATGTGGACGGAAAAGAAAAATTGACGGAGAGATTTCAACGAAAGATTGTGCGGATGGTGGCTAAAGAACCTCGGTTCAACATCCAAACAAGTTCTAGCTGCCCTGCAGTCCGCGGGTACAACAGTGTCAACCCGCAATTATCCGTCGGCGTATCTGAATGAAAAGGGACTCTATGGTAGGATACCCAGGAAGACCCCACTTCTGACCCAGAGACATAAAAAGCCAGAACTTACCTGAGAAAGCCAAAACTTTTGGAAGAATGTTCTCTGGTCAGATGGGACAAAAGTAGAGCTTTTTGGGAAAAGGTATCAACATAGAGTTTACAGGAAAAAAGAGTTTCAAAGAAAAGAGCACGGTCCCTACAGTCAGACATGGCGGAGGTTCCCTGATGTTTTGGGTTGCTTTGCTGCCTCTTGGCACTGGACTGCTTGACCGCGTGCATGGCATTATGAAGTCTGCAGCATAATGTAGGGCCCAGTGGGAAAGCTGGGTCTTCCCTCAGAGGTCATGGGTCTTCCAGCAGGACAATGACCCAAAACACACTTCAAAAAGCACTAGAAAATGGTTTGAGAGAAAGCACTGGAGACTTGTAAAGTGGCAGCAATGAGTCCAGACCTGAATCCCATAGAACACCTAAGGAGAGATCTCACAATGGCAGTTTGGAGAAGGCGCTCCTTCACATCTCAGGGACCTGGAGAAATTCCAGCAGAGCATTGGAAGAAACTCATTGATGGTTACCTAGCGTTGTTCGGCAGTTATTTTGTCTGGGGCACAGTTACCAAGTATTAGGCTGAGGGTGCCAATACTTTTGTCCGTCCATATTTGGAGTTTTGTGTAAAATGATCAATGATTTGACTTTTTTCATTCTCTTTTGTGTTTTTTTATTGCAAGCAAAATAAATGAAGATATTATTACCAAAGCATTTGTGATTGCAATCGTCTTCTTCTGAAGAAATGGAGTATTATCTGACAGAATTGCAGGGGTGCCCACTTCTCTTACTCTGTATAGAAGCACTGCACGTACCACTTCTCTACTCTGTATATAAGCACGCACGTACCACTTCTCTACTCTGTATATAAGCACTGCACAGTACCACTTTACTCACTCTGTTTATAAGCACTGCTCAGTACCACTTCTCACTCTGTATATAGCACTACACAGTACCACTTCTCTACTCTCATATAAGCACTGCACAGTACCACTTCTCTCACTCTGTATAGAGCACTGCACAGTACCACTTCTACTCTGTATATAAGCACTGCGCAGTACCACTTTTCACTCTGTATATTTTTTTTTAGCACTGCGCAGTACCACTTCTCTTACTCTGATATGAGCACTGCGAGTACCACTTCTCTTACCGATATAAGCACTGCGCAGTACCACTTCTTTACTCTGTATATAAGCACTACACAGTACCACTTCTCTTACTCTGCATATAAGCACTGCACAGTACCACTTCTCTACTCTGCATATATGCACTGCACAGTACCACTTCCTCTGCTTCATATAAGCACTGCACGTACCACTTCTCTCACTTGCATATAAGCACTGCACAGTACCACTTCTCTCACCTCTGTATATAAGCACTGCACAGTACCACTTCTCTCACTTGCATATAAGCACTACACAGTACCACTTCTCTTACTTGCATATAAGCACTGCACAGTACCACTTCTCTCACTCTGTATATAAGCACTGCACAGCACCACTTCTCTACTCTGTATATAAGCACTGCACAGTACCACTTCTTTACTCTGTATATAAGCACTGCGCAGTACCACTTCTCTTACTCTGTTTATAAGCACGCAAGTACCACTTCTCTCACTCGAAGAAGCACTGCACAGTACCACTTTTCTCACTCTGTATATAAGCAATGCGTACCACTTCCCTACCAGTATATAAGTATTACACAGTACCACTCTCTCACTCTGTATATAAGCACTGCACAGTACCACTTCTCTTACTCTGCATATAAGCACTGCACAGTACCACTTCCGCTCTGTATATAAGCACTGCACAGTACCACTTTTCCCACTCGTATATAAGACTGACAGTACCACTTCTCTCACTCTGTATATAAGCACTACACAGTACCATTTCTCTTACTTGTATATAAGACTGCACAGTACCACTTCTCTCACTCGATATAAGATTGCACAGTACCACTTTTCTTACTGTGTGTATAAGCACTGCACAGTACCACTTTTTAATCTATATAAGCACTGCGCAGTACCACTTTCATCTTGTATAAGCACTGCACAGTACCACTCTCTCACTCGATATAAGCATGAAGTACCACTTCTCTCACTCTGCATTTAAGCACTAACAGCACCACTTTCCACTCTGCATATAAGCACTGCATAGTACCACTTCTCTCACTTTGCATATAAGCACTGCATAGTACCACTCTCTCACTCTGTATATAAGCACTGCACAGTACCACTTCTCTCACTTGGTATATAAGCACTGCGCAGTACCACTTCTCTTGCTCTGAGTATAAGCACTGCGCGTACCACTTCTTACTCTGTATATAGCACTGCACAGTACCACTTCTCTCACTCTGTATATAAGCACTCACAGGCCACATCTTCACTCTGTATATAAGCACTGCACAGTACCACATCTCTCACTCTGTATATAAGCACTGCGTACCACTTCTCTACTCTGTATATAAGCACTGCACAGTACCACTTCTCTCACTCGTATATAAGCACTGCAAGTACCACTTCTCTACTCTGTATATACACTAAGTACCACTTCTCCCAGTCTGTATACAGTGCACAGTTCACCTCCACTTGTATATAAGCACTGCTACCACTTCACCGTATATACGCACTGCACAGACCACTTCTCACTCGTATATAAGCACTGCACAGTACCACATCTCTCACTCTGTATATAAGCACTGCAAGTACCACTTTTCTCACTCAGCATATAAGCACTATATATACCACTTCTCGAGTCTGTATATAAGCACTGCACAGTACCACTTCTCACTGTATATAAGCACTGCAAGTACCACTCTCTCACTCGTATATACGCACTGCACAGTACCACTTTCTCACCTATAAGCACTGCACAGTACCACATCTCTCACTCTGTATAGGGGCACTGCACAGTACCTCATCTCTCACTCTGTATATAAGCACTGCACAGTACCACTTCTCTCACTGTATATAAGCACTATACAGTACCACTAGTCTCAGCTGTATATAAGCACTGCACAGTACCACTTCTCCACTCGTATATACAATGCACAGTACCACTTCTCTTACTCTGTATATAAGCATGCACAGTACTAATTTCCACTCTGTATATAAGCACTGCACAGTACCACTTCTCTCACTCTGTAT